>CM077155.1:15373556-15586727 GCA_039583875.1 Platanthera guangdongensis | reverse complement strand
CCATATGAATGTGTTTCACAAGCTGGTATCGCAGTTGACATATGAGTTAGCTGGATTGCAAGGGTCGAGGAGGAAGATCGAGGCTCTTCTCCTCTTGTCCTCACTCCCGAGGTCGTTCGATCATTTAGTTACCACCATGTTGTATGGGAAGGATACCCTAAGATGGAGGAAGTGGTGACGATGCTTCTCTCTAATGAGAAGAGGAGCAGTTCCGGATCGAGTGCGAGCGAGGGTCTGCTTGTGAAGAGCAGAGACCCATCCCGAGGGAGATCGAGAGGGGGAGGCAAGGAGGATGATCGACCTAGGTCCAGGAGTAGGTGTTATTACTGCAAGGAGGAGGGGCATTGGAAGGCCAACTGCCCAGTGAGGAAACTCAAGGGCAAAGAATCTGTGCCTCAGCAGGCTGCAGTGGCATCCGAGTGCGTGAGCGATGATGATGTTCTACATGTTTCACAAAGCCGCGACGTGGTAGTCGGGACCACAGATTCCTGGATCATGGATACAGGATGTTCGTTCCACATGTGCCCGAACATTGAATGGTTCTCCAGTATTAGGCACTATGGAGGTGGTCATGTTCGGATGGGGAATCGGTCAGAGTGCGAGATATCTGGAGTCGGGAGCATCAGGATTAGGATGTTCGATGGAGTGGTTAGGACCCTCACCGACGTTAGGTATGTGCCCGAGTTGAGGAAGAGCTTGCTTTCTCTAGGCACTCTAGAGGCTGCCTGGTATTCTTATACCAGTAGCAGTGGGTATTTGGAGGTCAGGAGAGGCACACAGACAGTCTTGAGAGGAGAGCGTTCCAGATCGCTCTATAGATTGATTGGCACCACGATTGCCAGGGGAAATGCGAGGAGAGTGGTCAGACCGTCTCTCGAGCTACATGATACGGTAGCGTATGCATTTCAGGCGATCTCCTCAGATCGCGATTCCTTCGATAGAGCTTTAGAGAGCAGAGACCGTTCTCAGCGAAAAGCTAGGAAGGACCAGCGGAGGAGCGGGGCAAGATTCGTGGCAAGGGCGTGTGCACGGAGAGAGGACCTTGGCGGAGGTAGGATCTTCGCAGCCGTAGAGGAGACGGGTAGAGAGTCATCTCAGGAGTACCCAGACACCGCGAGAGGAGCCATCCGGCTCAGAGGTCTCACCGAGGAACTTAGGATCACTCAGGAGAAGGTGGAGTTGCACAGTGAGAGTTCGAGTGCGATTCGTCTTGCAGTAGACCCGGTCTATCGTGCAAGGACGAAGCACGTCGACTTGCGTCACCAGGAGTTGAGGGAGTTCGCTCGAGGTGGAGGCGTGATGTTGCGGGAGATTCCTACGGAGGGATGCGTTGCGAGCATGCGGGAGAAATCAGTGAGGCGAGTCAAGTTTGACTTGACTCAGACTGATGCACGTTGATCGTGCCGGCCCCAGGGAGAGGGGGCTTGTAGTCGCCAGTAGGGGTCTGCGTGTTTTAGACAGTATTAGCGTTTGTGGAGCATCAAGGTGGAGATTGTTATTGTGATGCTCCACCGGACCGGTCCAGCCGGACCGGTCCGGTTCTGGTGTTTTATTTGTTTTTTATATATATAAGCTTGCACAGTGAGTTGAAGACCCCGATCCAGAGAGATTTTCATTCTAACCTAACGAGCGAAAGCGGAGGCAAGAAATCGCGAACGGGAGAGGCGGCATCGGGAGCGGCGATCGGGAGAAAGAAGAAGAGGCGAGCGGCGGGCTTCCTTCTCCAGCGACGGTCGGAGGATCTTGGCTCTTCTTCTCCGGCGGCAAGGAGGAAGAGGACGCGGCGGCATCGCGGCATCGCAGCTTCGGGACGCGAGGCTTCGGGACGAAGATCGGGCGGCGACATCGTCGCGGCGGGCGGTCTTCTTCTCCGGCGACAGCGGCGCCGCGGCAAGCCCGGTCTAGGGCTTCTTCTCCGGCGACAGCGGTGCAGCGGAGATTCCGATCTAGGGCTACGTAGGTCCGGCGATCCTTGGGATCCGGCAGTGGCAAGATCGGGCAGAGCCGGCTTCTTCTCCGGCATTCTTGGGCCGGCGGTTCTTCTCAGGCAGCAGCGGCGGCAGATCTTGCAGGCGAGCGGTGGTTGACGGAGGCAGCGGAAGATTGATCGGAGTTCCGATCTAGTGCACGGCAGCGGCATCGGCTCCATCTCCGGTGAAGGAGAGGGGAGATCCACGGCAGCGGTGGGTGCAGGTTTCCATCTCCGGCGGCTCCGGCGATCCAGCGGCGGCGGCAACTCCGGCGATGAAAGAGGGCATAAGGTTGCGGTTCCTTCATCTTGAAGAGGGCAGCGGCTTTCTTGGCCGGAGGGCAGCGACGCGTGGCAGAGGCGAAGATCAGATTCAGATCCAGGCTCCGATTGGCCAGTTTTGCGGCCGGCATAGGGGAGTTTTCTTCCCTCTCTCTTGATTTCTTGTTGTTCTTTATTTCCTATTTTAGGTTAGTGTCGATCCGTTGAGGATCGTTGAGTGTCTGTGTTGTAATCGGATATTTTTTCGATTAGTGGATCCGGCGCGCTCTCCCCGTGGATGTAGGAGCTTAACTCCGAACCACGTATATCTCTTGTCGTCTGTGTTTTTTCTGTGTTTTGGAAACTCGAACTGTTGTATTGGTGCGCGCCATTATTTGCTCAATATTTTTGCTTCCGTTGCTATTGTCCGCGACGAGTTCCGTACTCGCGGGCCGCTGTCATTTGCACAACACTTTGTAAGGGTCATGGACCTAATTATTTCTCGAGCGAGGGACCTCACAAAATAGGAGACTGCGATTGCATGTCATTGGTCGCGGTCAGTGTTCTTCATCAGGGTCACATACCTAATCTTTTCTCGAGCGAGGGGCCTGCATTGATGATTTTGTTTCACAACGAGACGATACTGCTGATTTCGTCCCCCTAAAAAGGTAAAACTCATTATTGGAGGCACATGCCGATTCCGCTGATTTCGCCACCCAAAAAAGGCAAAACTCCACATTACTGTGGGCACATGCAGAATCCAAAGCCCTACAACTGCCTAACAATTATTTAATATTTTAATTCGAGTCGGCTTGAATCATAAATTGAGCGACTCATGATCGATTCAAAATTAATTTCGAGTCATTATGATTGGAGTCAAAATGATTCGAATTATTTTATTTTGAATCGGCTGAAAAATTCGAGTGATTAACGAGTAATTATCGAGTTTCGATTATTACGCTCAACCCTAAACGACAGTATGGCCTCTATCTGACAGTACCTCCCAGCATCCACACACTTATGGTAAAAGCACCATAATATTCTACAAGACATCTTATGCATCAACAAAAGAGTCCTCATATTAGTTTAAAGTATTTATAGAATACTAATAAGATAGACAAATATTAGTGATCAATGCCACATATGATGCACAATGTACACATAAAATATCAAGAAGTTTCGAAAACTCCACTTGGACCCCTACTCACAGATTACAAAACAACACCATTGGAACTCGTCAACCAAATATGGAGGTCCTCATTTCCAAAAGTAATCAATTCTGCTAACCCTGATGGGGCTACTACTCGCACAAGAATACTCGCGCCACGGGGACACATCCATCAAGTGCGGAAAGTCCAAATCGATCTAACCCCACTAGATCCCTACCCGCACATGGATATTCACACTACAAAGACTCACCCACCAAAATGGGAATAATCATCAACACATGTATGGAGAAGGGTAGAATATCACAATCAAATAACATGGATGGTAGACACACAAATAGTCATGGTGATAGACCCTTCCCTACACTTAAAGAATTGTAGGTCATGTTTATAAAACACCTTTTCCGTATCGAGTTCATACCCACACATCACATAAAGTTCTTTATGACTCATTAGGGCTCCAATCCCTTTTTATTTAATTATAACAACATGCCCCTTTCCGACGTAGCGCAAGCAACATCCATTGAAGCCAGAAAAATCCTAACTCAAAATATTAAGACCTAGGCGTAGCCTAAAGTTAATGATCTTGTGGTCGAACGTCACAATTCAGATGGCTAGGGCAAGAGAGAGAGAGAGAGAGAGAGAGAGAGAGAGAGAGAGAGAGAGAGATGTTTACAAGCACACCCCAGGTGCTTCAGCGGAGAGGTTCCACCACGTACCCAGAAGTTATGAAAAACTTTCCTTTCGCAGCCAAAAGGTTAAGTGAGATACGAGAAATGCACAAACTTGGAAAGTATAGAACTTGAGAGATCTTAACGTGTCATTCCTAGTATCTCTGGGGTCATATTTTTAGACAAATCCTGATGAGGTATGTACGCGAGAATACCACACCCCTGCGAGATACCTACCACGCGACTTAAGGAGCAACCTCGCCCACACGATGACTAAGAGGTGCTACTCTGCTATAACGAATGTCGTAAAAACTCGTCTTATGGAGGTCTTTGGATACTCAGCCATACTGACAAATTGCAAGGGCTACTCACCCACTCTAGCGAGTTGTAAGGGCTACTCGCACATACTAATGAGTTACAAAGGCTACTCGCCCATACTGACAAATACTCGCCACTATTCTCTTTCTTGAGGATGTTGAGTACTGGTCCGATGAGGTCTGCGAATGATTGTCAGGTTGCCGAGCTGAATAGTCTGCAAATAATTGTCTCCTTAGACATTTATGATCTCGACGAATTACGAGTTGCACAATTCCCGATTTTTTGGGCTTGATATGCCGCTTAACGTTCCTCCCAAGAGCGGAGCTCAACTAGAGGGGGAAGAAAGTCGACACCTCCCGGGAGCAGAGCTCAACTAAAGGAGGAAGAAAGTTGACACCTCATAGGAGTAGAGCTCAACTAAATTAGGAAGAAGGTAGCGACCTTCCTGGAGCAGAACTCAAACTAGTGGAGGTGAGGAAAGTTGATACCTCTCAAGATGTGAGCTCAATTGGAGGAGGTAGACAAGAGTCGACACCTTCCAAGAGCGAAGCTCCACTAGAGGTGGAGAAGAGTCAACACCTCTTAGGTCATTCGCTAGACGAATGAACTCAATTGGAGATGGAAAAGAGTTGACACCTCCCAGAATGTTTGCTAGACAGTGAGCTCAACTAGAGGTGGATAATTCAATCATACTAGCTCAAGAAAAAATCGAGCATGCAAACAATCAAATAAAATCAACAAAAATTGTTTTACGTGAAAAATCATTATAGGGATGAAAAACCACGGGGTTTTGCCCAGTTCCACAAAATCCACTAGTAAAGTTTTTGATAGTGTTTTACTTCTTTCAAGGACGACAAACTGCCTCTTTCTTTACAAGTATTACTATGAGCGTTGTGCAAAAGACACGCCCAATCTTGCTCTATTCGCTGCATGAGCATTCAGTTTAACTATAAAGCATTTCCTGAGATCACCTGCATCATATGCCCCCACTATGTGCAGCTTGGTGCAATAGGAGTTATTTATGTAAGAAACCCAAGATCTCTCTTAAAACTTCTCCCCCAATCTTTTGAAGGATCCAACCCATTTCCATAGTTTTTAAAAAGAGGTATTATAGGGAATTTCGTTCTCTTAGAAAATTGAATTGTCGGGCTTGTGTCCCTTGGATTGCCAATCTTGATAATCAGACATTTTTGTGCCTTCGGCTGATTTGGGTGGGCTACTCAGGCTCGTCGGAGAAGGGGTGGACGGTGGTAGAGCTCCCCCGCCTGAAAAATCAAACTTCTCAGGATACGATGAAACTTTCTAGTATTATTCTTTTCATCGCCACGAGTCTATCCCACAAAACGGTTCTGCGATCGAAGCGATATAAATCATGCAATCTTTGCTTAAAAATGTAAAATTCAAAATATTTTGTGCTCGTGAATCTCCACAAAAATTCTATCAAGTCTTTCTATTAATATAACAATTTTGTGTATTCTCCTCCATAAATTCAATTCCGCTTTCGAATTCGATTTTTGTCAAGCTATTCAAAAGTTATGCTCTTCTAAAGTTTTCAGACTCTTCCGCTTCTCACGGCCACCCTCCTTCTTCCACCAGATTTGGCCGCCCCAACCTCAGAAGGTGGGTGAACCGGTTTGTTCTAAACCGATTTGGGTCTGGTCGGTCTGGTTCGTGTTTTGTACCTTAAAATAATTATTTAAGGAGTCAAATGAACACAAAATCAGACAAAAATAAGCATGTTGGAATCGTCTTGTCAATGCAATCCCTATTGTAACCGTAATTCTCATTTTGATCCTATTAAATTTTTAGGTGTACCCAACTTATTTAATAGATGAATGCATTATAATTAAACCACTCAAGGTAACATGAAGTAGACCTCGCAACACATCAAATAAAATGAAGGTTCCAAGTTGGATCAATAATCAAATTGTGATAACATAATAAATTTAAAATGTATATTGAATCAAAACTAGAGTTTTTAACTTATAATTATAATATAGGTTTAAAACAAATATGTTTATTATAGATGCATAAACTTTTGGGCTAGAAAGAGCGCACGCTCAACTAGAGCACCTACAAATTAGTTTGAGCAAATATCTACAAGATCACTTAGCAGTATAGTGATACATAACCAAAAAACAACTCAAAATAACAACAATAAATGAGACAGATTTTAACATGGAAAATCAATAAGATGGAAATCACGGGACGAACGGAGTCTAACCCGGAAAGTCGTCATTAAAGATGTGAGAACACAAACATATAAATACAAGACTTTCTCTACTCGATCCACACAATATCTTCACAAACTATGCATCACACAATATTATACAATACCAGAAAAATTACAAGCTACTGATTGTAGTGGATGAGACGGAGTACACAAATCCTCTACGAGATTATTTATATGTTCAAATTCATAGAGATAGTGGTGGTTGATGACATGAGGTAGATGTAGATGAAACTTCCCTCGACCTCTTTCTATGATCATTGATAGATAGTTTGTTTTCACAAATGAGATCAAATATTATGGTTGATCTCATTTCATACTTAAAAGATTTTTTTTCTTCAAGTATGAAAATAAGAACAGCAGCAATATTTTATCCCAAGTATGAAAACAAGTTGGCCATATTTTTTTGACCTTGAAAATTAGGATGTATTTTTGACCAGACACATGCAAAGAAAACTTCAAGGAAAGAGATCATGAGAAGTTTTATCCACCTCATGTCATCTACCATCACTATCTCCACAAATTTGGCCATATAAATAACCATAACGGAGGATGAGCAAAACATTTACTACTATCTAAACTCAAGCATTGAAAGATTTTATCTTCAGTATTCTTTAACACAATCAGTCGTAGTTTGAGAGTGTTCGAACGTCGTTCAATGATGTTGACGATAAAAACTTAGCTACACTGATTAGATCTGGAGCAAATTTGAGAAAAGATTGGAAGAAGCATCTTAAAGAGAATTTGTGTAATTCGTCTTATCTGTCAGTGTTTGTAACTTATAATTTTTCTCTAACTCTCATCTTTTTCTCTTCAAATTGGTCTGATGACTTAAAAATGAAATGGTTCAGCTAATGAAATAAGAAGGAAGAATAAGTGAGGAGGAAAGAAGCCTCTTCTATTTAGGGTTCATTTGGTTCCGCTTTTCCTCCCGTCATTTGGCGCAAACTTTTGGAAATTTCCCGTTAGGTGGGCTCGATTCATCGAGACGACCAGTTAAAGTCGTACGCGAATATTTGATCTATTTAGACTCCTACGAGCATGTGCGAGTTCAGTCGCGCGAACGATCGAAGTCTGTGATAGGTGGGCCCGATCATCTCGTAAATTCAGTCGCGAGCTCGGTCTCACCCTTGACACGAAGTTTTTGACATAAACATGAAATTTGGTTTATTTCATAGGGTTACATTTCAATTGATTTAGAGAATTAATGGGATTTAGTGCCCCATTAATATTTGGCAACTCCAAATTTTGAGCAATCCCTACTAAGGCTCGTTTTAGTAACCTAAACAGAGAATTGCCGGCCAATAGAAGTGAACAAGGTGTGAAAAGAAACTGGCTCTTCTCTCCTTATTGTTTTCCCGGTAACTGCCGCTGGTTTCTCTACATTCGCCCCTTTCGGATCTCCAACGCCAATAAGGGCCTTCAGCGACGCAAGAGAGGAGTCGTCGGTTCACCTTCTATCGTCATCGGGAGGTATATGGAAGCCCGAGTTCGCTGGATACGATATCCAGCGGTCGGCCAAAACCGCTGCTCCTCCTTCCTCATCGTAAAAGTTGACGGCCCTAGTCTTGGAGAAAGCAGAGCTCGCCAGGACTATGTTCGTTCCCTTTTCTTTTTGGTTCTGGGAAAGGACCCAGTGGAGATCAGATCTTTTACATCGGGTTATCATCACCGGATCTGGAGTTGGTCATCTATTGGAGACATAAGAAATTTGCGTTCTTGTCTTTCTGAGCCTCAAGCCCTTCGGTCAAAGAGATCATAAATTAAAAGGTGAATACATCTCGGGGATTGTGAAGAGGTGTGCACATTTATACCTATACAGATCTTTAATTTTACTAAAATCTATTATTTAAATTGATCTGCACATGCATAGATAATAGCAGAGATCAATTAATCAATTTGATCTGAATTCGAAACATTAAGTCAAACCTTTTTAATGTTTGATCTGAAATGTTCAGCACATTCACAACTTCATGACTTTTGACTGAGAGATTATTTCATATATATACTTCATGCTGATTATCTTCTGTTGTAGAAAATATATTTAGACAAAACTATATGCAAGCTGGTTTACCCAACGCCGCGAAATTCATAAGGAACAAAGCGTCACAACTATTACGCATTTCTGCGATCATGAAGAATGAGCAAGAGTTCAAGAACGGTATAAATTAATTTCTGCGCTTCATTTATCGTTCGTTCAAACTCGTTGTATTTCAGTGTTCTTAAGTTAAGAAAAATAATACTTAGTATAAACTCTAGTTAGATATTATTAGAGCTTGGTTAAAACGATTCTAGAGTTCTGTGCGTTGTTGCATCAAGTAGAATTTGTAGAAACATTTACTCGTTGTTGCGACGCGCACTACTTAATTTACTATCAGTTGGTATCAGAGGTGGTTAACTCAAGCCTATTAGTCTCCTTCATAATTTTGGAGAAAATTATTCAATCCTTGACAAAAGACTCGTGTTTTCTTCAGGCGATTAAAGAGTTCATACGTCATTAAGCGAAAGAAACATGATATTAATCTAGGGCAATATTCAGATATCTCGGTGTGAAAGAGTCTCGTGGATCGATAAGAATTGTAGCCGCCAAAGTGGCCTTTTTCGCGTCGGTTTGTGAGATTACGGTTTCACATATTTTAGGGAGTTCTCTGAGACTAGTGCGCAATCATTCACCCAAAGGTGGTGCTTGCGCAATAAGTTCAGAGGGTTACACAAGGACATTTGGATGGTAGTGTAGGGCTCTAGTAATCTATTCACCCAAAGGTGGTAGTTTTACGAAAAGATCAAGCATAATTGTTGCTCGTTCTTGTGTGAAGAATTACTAATTGTGTGGCACGTAGTCTGCCCAAAGGTGTTGCGTGTTGACGCGCCAGGATTCTCCGCATAGTGTGTTATTTAGGGTTTTATAACCACTGTTGCCTTATTTGTCACTGATTTTTCTTTTCTCTCTTTTCAGCCACCTTTACAGTCCACAACAACATGTCAATCATTGAAAAACTCACTGGATCAAACTTTAAGAAGTGGAAGTCCAACATCATGTTTGCTCTCGAGATAGCGGACATAGAGATGGTCATGAGTACCAACCAGCCTGCAGACCTCACAGCGACTAGCACTCAAGCTGAGAAGGATCATTATGGTGCATCGAACAAGTCAAACAAAATTTGTTTGTTGCTATGAAGAGTTCCATTCTGGAGCACCTGCTGAGTGGTCTTCCAGACACGACCGTCGCTAGGGATTTTCTGACTGCCGTTGATCAGAGATATAAGGTGTCTTCAAATGTTGAAATTGGGACTCTAATTCAGGACCTCTTCTCCACGAGGTATTCAGGAGGAGGTGGAGTCTGTGATTACATACTAAAGATGGTCTACTATCAAACCAAAATACAGGAGATGGAGATTACTCTCCCCGAAGCCTTGATAGTGCATCAGACACTAAATACACTTCCTGTAGAATTCAACATTTTGAAGACCACCTACAGTTGCCAGGATGAGGCGTGGAAGATAAATGATCTGATCGCTTAGTGTATTGCTGAGGAGGAGAAACTGAAGAAGAAAAAGACAAACATTGTGTTGCTCGTAGTCAAATCCCAGTTTAAGAAGAAGAAGAAGTTCAAACTCTGTTTAAAGCTCTGGATGGACAAACTTCAGGGAACAAGGATGCTGGTGGAAAGAAGCCTCTTAGCTGTTTCTTTTGTAAGAAGAAGGGGCACGTGCAGCACGAGTGCCTAAAGTTTAAGTCTTGGATGGAGAAGCGTGGATTTGCACCTAACGGTAATCCCTTAGCTCTAGCCCTTTGTGAATCCAATTTAATTGAAGCCCCATCAAGTTCTTGGTGGCTCGATAGTGGAGCAACTAATCATGTTGCTTACACACTGCAAGGGTTCATCAAAAGGAGGAGGTCAAGCAAGGGTGAGTGCAGACTCACGGTTGGCAACAATGCTGAGGTGGAGTTAGAGTTCATCGGGGACATTTGTTTAGTCCTTGATTCTTGATATGAAATTCTATTGAAAGATATATTTTATATTCCTTCATTTATAAGGAACTTGATTTCTGTTTCTGCATTAGATAGACTTAATTATGGTTTTAATATTTCTGCTGGTTTAATTAAGTTATTTCATGAATCACAGTTTATTGGCCAATGTTCACTATCTAATGGTTTATATAGAATATGTCTTGCACCTGTTAATTTTTATGTGACCTCATATAATGTAGAGAATGTTGTTAGTAAAAGACCTCTCATTAAGGAGCAGTCCTCCATGTCATGGCATAAAAGGTTAGGTCATATCTCTAGCGAAAGAGTAGAAAGATTAATTACGGAAAATATTCTTACTACTCTAGACTTCAGTGACCTAGATACATGTGTGGACTGTTGTAGATGTAAGATGACCAAAATTAAGAAGAAGGGCTCAACTCGTAGTTCAAGTGTGTTAGAGGTTATTCATACGGACATCAGTGGTCCTTATTCCACTATCCTCTGTAGGAACACCTATTTTATTACATTCATTGATGACTACTCCCGTTTTGGCTATTTGTACTTAATTAAGGAGAAGTCTGAATCTCTTAAAAAGTTCAAGATTTTCAAGACTGAAGTTGAAAAACAAATAGGGAAAGACATCAAGATTGTTAGATCTGACAGAGGTGGCGAGTATTTTGGAGACATGATGCCTCCGGGCAACATAAAGGTCTATTTGCCAAATACTTGAAGAGTTGTGGCATTGTTGTGCAGTACTCCATATAGGGTAGTCCTGAGCATAATGGTGTAGCCGAAAGGCGTAAACGCATCCTTAAGAAAATGATGAGGAGCATGGTGAGTAGAACGAATCTTCCTGAGTTTTTGTGGGGTGGGCGCTTAAGACTGCAGTGTACATCCTTAATAGAGTCTCGTCTAAGTCAGTACATAAAACCCCTTTTGAGTTGTGGACTGGTAGATGACTCAGCCTTAATCATTTGCGTGTCTGGGGTTGTCCTGCAGAAGTCCGTTTGTAAAACTCATCAGAAAGTAAGTTTGCCTCTAGGTCTTATCGTTGATATTTCATTGGCTACACAGATCACTCCAAGGGATTTAAGTTCTATTCCCCTTCAGGAGGTCCCAGAATTGTGAAGTCTCAAACAACTAAATTTTTAGAATGGGATGTCGTTGATGAACCTAGTTGCTCTCGTCCTATTAGTGAAGTCGAGGAAGTTATGCCCATTAATTTATTTGTGCCCTTGATAGGAGATCCTATGGTGCCTGAGCCTGCGACGGAACTAATAGAGGATGTGGAAGCGGTCTTACCGCCAATTCCAGTTGAGGTCCCTCCTCATGTTCAGGATGTTCATCCACCCGCTAGGAGATCCATTAGGCAGAGAATATCTACAATTTCCTCAGACTATGAAGTCTATTTAGGCGAGAGTGATTACGACATTGGTCATGTTGTTGACCCAGTAACTTTTGCAGAAGCTATGTCTGGGCCTCAAGTTGATCTGTGATGGGATGAGATGAAAGACAAGATAGAGTCTATGAAGCTGAATAAGGTTTGTGAGTTAGTTGAGTTACCCAAAGGCTGTAAGCCCATTAGTTTTAAATGAGTGTTTAAGACCAAAAAATACTCTAAAGAAAAGGTCGAGCGGTTTAAGGCCAGATTGGTAGCCAAGGGATTTACGCAGAGAGAAGGAATCGATTATCACGAAACCTTTTCTCTTGTTTCCTCTATAGACTCTTTCAGAGTGATAATGACATTGGTAGCTCATTATGATTTGGGGCTGCACTAGATGTATGTAAAAACCGTATTCCTAAATGGAGATCTTGCCGAGGAGGTTCAAGACTGGTCATTCCGACCAACTTGTATGTAAGCTTAACAAATCCCTATATTGTCTGAAGCAAACTTCTAGACAATGATATTTGAAATTTGATGAGCTAGTTACTTCTTTTGATTTTGTAGAAAATAAGGTAGACCGTTACATATATCTCAAGATCAGTGGGAGCAGATTCATCTTCTTAATTGTCTATGTAGATGATATCTTGCTTGCGAGCAGTGGTTTGACATTATTGCATGAATCTAAGCAATTTCTGTCAAAACACTTCGATATGAAATATCTTGGAGAAGCATCCTTCATTCTAGGGATTGATATCATTAGGGACTGATCTCACCATACATTAGCACTCTCTCAGAAAGCCTACATCGAGCGTGTACTTGAGAGATTTAGCATAATCGGTTGTAAGCATGGTGACGTACCTGTGCTTAAAGATGATAAGCTCAGCTTGTCACAGTGCCCTAGCAACGACATAGAGAGAGAGCACATGAAGGATATACCTTATGCTAGTGTGGTAGACTGCTTAATGTATGCCCAAGTCTGTACCAGACCGGACATTGCTTTCGCAGTAGGACTTTTAGGCAGATATCAGTCAAACCCAGGACCTAATCACTGGGTAGCTGCCAAGAAAGTCCTAAGGTATTTAAAGGGAACTGAGGATTTTAAGTTGGTCTACCATAGAATTCAAAACCTTGAGTTAGTGGGGTATACATATTCTGATTTTGCCGAGTGTGATGATGATAGTAAGTCCACTTCAGGTTATATATTTAAGATTGCTGGTGGGGCTATTTCGTGGAAAAGTGTCAAACAGACACTCGTCACTTCGCCCACAATGCATGCAGAGTTCATCGCTCTTTTTGGAGCTTCCACTCACGCAGTGTGGCTTAAGAATTTCATTACATAGTTAAAGGTCATCAATTCTGTAGCTGGACTCATCCGGATGTACTGTGATAATATCTCTGCAGTTATGTTCTCGATGAATAATAAAGTATCATAGGGTCCAAGAATATGGAAATTAAATTCTTGATCGTTAAAGAATTGTTCAAAAAGGGTGACATTTTAGTGGAGAATTTAGGGACAGATGACATGTTGGCTGATCCACTTACTAAATGACTTCGCCCTAACGTGTTTCAGAAACATATTATTAATATGAGGCTTAAAAAGTCGATCGATGTGCTTGATTAGTGGGAGGCTACATGTGGCTCCAATTCAGTTTTCTGTCATTTAAATTGCATTTTATTTAATTCATTAATAATTAAAAATATTCATTCAACAATATTATTAAGTTTCAATATTTGTTGAATTTATGTGACATGTCACACTTCATTCAAAGTCTCATGACTTGTGTCAGTCGGAGCATAAGGCATGGGGCACTTCATTTTAATTATGGCATGTAGTATGTCTTTTGACGCATGAATTTTGGAACCTTAAGATTAGATATACTTATTCTTTTGAACACTTAAGAACTTCTTGCAGCATGTTTTAGTGCATTCATTTGAGAAGTTTAGTTGACCATCAAATTAGAACAACCTTCATGTGCACATTTTCAGTGTGTTGTTCTATGGTTTATATCACCGCGCTTTGTCCATGTCGATTAGATCCGTAAGCTGTTGTGACCATGGAAGGTCCCGTGTCGCTCAATGATGCGGTTGCCGCCATGATTCAGAGTGAAAGATTTGGTTTGATCAGATTGACGTGTGAGTGGACTCAATATCGCCTTCGCTAATTTGTACCCTTAAGTTTAGTGAAGATTTTACCGGAATGTCATAAGTTGCGATGAATACAAGTCCAAGTTTGAGAATGTTGGAAATTTCCCGTTATGAGGGCTAGATTCATCGAGACAACCCGTTAAAGTCGTACACGAATATTTGATCTATTTAGACTCCTACGAGCGTGTGTTAGTTCAATCGCGCGAACGATCGAAGCCTGTGATAGGTGAGCCCGATCGTCTCGTAAATTCATTTGCAAGCTCGGTCTCACCCTTGGCACGAAGTTTTTGGCATAAACATGAAATTTGGTTTATTTCATGGGGTAACATTTCAATTGATTTGGAGAATTAATGGGGTTTAGTGCCCCATTAATATTTGGTAACTCCAAAGTTTGAGCAATCCCTATTAAGGCTCGTTTTAGTAACCTAAACAGAGAATCGCCGGCCAATAGAAGTGAACAAGTATGAAAAGAAACATGGCTCTTCTCTCCTTTTTGTTTTCCTGGTAACTGCCGTCTGTTTCTCTACATTCGCCCCTTTCGGATCTCCACCACCGGCAAGGGCCTTCAGCGGCGCAAGAGTGGAGTTGCTGGTTCACCTTCTATCGTCATCAGGCGGTATAGGGAAGCCCGAGTTCGCTGAATACGATCTCCAGCGGTAGGCCAAAATCGCTGCTCCTCCTTCCTCATCATAAAAGTTGACGGCCCTAGTCTTGGGGAAAGCAGAACTCGTCGGGACTGTGTTCGTTCCCTTTTCTTTTTGGTTCTGGGAAAGGACCCAGTGGAGATCAGATCTTTTACATCGGGTTATCATCACCGGATCTGGAGCTGGCCAACTATTGGAGACATAAGAAACCTGCGTTCTTGTCTTCCTGAGCCTCAAGCCCTTTGGTCAAAGAGATCATAAATTAAAAGGTGAATACATCTCGGGGATTGTGAAGAGGTTTGCACATCTCTACCTATATAGATCTTTAATTTTACTAAAATCTGTTATTTAAATTGATCTTGACATGCATAGATAATAGCATAGATCAATTAATCAATTTGATCTGAATTCCAGACATTATGTCAAACCTTTTTAATGTTTGATCTGAAATGTTCAGCACATTCACAACTATTACGCATTTCCGCGATCATGAAGAACGAGCAAGAGTTCAAGAACGGTATAAATTAATTTCCGTGCTTCATTTATCGTTCGTTCAAACTCGTTGTATTTCAGTATTCTTAAACTAAGAAAAATAATATTTAGTATATACTCCAATTAGAGATTATTAGAGCTTGGTTAAAACGATCCTAGAGTTCTGTGCGTTGTTGCATCAAGTAGAATTTGTAGAAACATTTACTCATTGTAGCGACGCGCACTACTTAATTTACTATCACAAACACGCCGGACGACGGGTAACCAAACAGCCTCCAGCGGCGTTTGCTCCGTATGCCCCACCGTACTCTGAAAAACGGAGCAAAAAACTCCACCTGGAGCGGCTCCTCCTCCCCTCCGATTCGAAAGCCAGGTTTGCTCCCGCCCTCCGCCGCCTAATCAGAGGAGGCCTTAATTTATAAGTTTTTGAGATGCAACATGAATGAATGATCCAATCAAAGCCTAGTATTGTAGGCTGTAGCACAAACTTCTTTAAATAAATAAAAAAGTACAAACCCATTAGGACTGCTCCGAATCTCCGGCAAAGCAGTCGAACGGTTCTTTAGCAGTTCTCCGCTAGACCGGCTCTTCATTGGTCCAAACCGGACAATGCGCAAGTTCACGGGTCTAACCAAACCAGCACACCGGTCTGGTCCTGCATATAAAGTATTTTTTAAGGGAATTGTTAAATGCAGCCCTTATTTGGCTAGTGACAGCTCAATGATAATGGCAAACCAAGTTTTTACACAAACAGACCAATTTGTTAATGGCAGCCCAAATTTTTTTTAAAAAAAATATAAATTTTTTGAATGAGACAAAATTAAATACTATGATTTGAAGGGAATAAATTTGAACAATAGTAAGTATATTGTCCTTACTTAACCGACCAGCATAAGAATGAGCTTCTAGGTGAACTAACTCATGATTATGAACACCACATTTCACATTAACAACCCACTCAGTACAACTTGCATTCCTTACACATTTCAATGTGAAAGGGCATCCACAACGTTTGGAAGAAGATTTCCACATATTCTTGTTAGTCCGGTTGTTTGCACTCTGACTAGCCCGTTTGCAGCCACCTCTATCACACCCTAGCAGTACTCTCGGTCTGCGTCTAGATGTTAACTTATCAGCACTCTTAATGGTGATCACAAATCCAAGATTTCTAGCAATATTGCGTGCCCAAGAAACTAAATCATCTTTGGATGAAAATGACATGCTAGTAGTGAAGTGCACACTCAAATCTATATATGAAACGGTATTAAACTTCTCCCAACACCTTCATCTACGGAATCTATAATACAAAACCAAAAATCACACTAAAAAGACCATGTAAATACAAAATAAAATTTGTTTAACATTTTTTCATTCACCAAAAAAAATTTCTAGATAGGGTTTTGAATGTACCGAAGCTCACCGGCGGAGGCGGCGGCGAGAAAAGAGTTGTTGGAGTGTCGAGAGTCTTTTCCACTGCATGTCTGGTCCGACTGGAAGAGGGGGAAAGTGATGGAGTTGCTGGACTTGATGGAGTTGCTGGAAAATGAACCACTGGGTCGGGTCCGACTGGAAGAGGGGGAATCCCATGTCCGGCCATCTACTCTGGCGACGACGGCGAGAGAAGGGTTACTGGAGGAGGTCGGGCGGCGATCCAGTTGCTGGACGAGGTCGGGCGGCGATTCAGTTGCTGGAGGAGGTCGGGCGGCAACCCAGTTGCTGGAGGAGGTCGGGCGGCGATTCAGTTGCTGGAGGAGGTCGGGCGGCGACCCAGTTGCTGGAGGAGGTCGGGCGGCAACAGAGGTGAATGCGTCCGAGAAGTAGAGCGGCGGCGGCCCGGTTGCTGGAGGCGTTGGAGGAGGTCGGGCGACTAAGGATGAGAGGAATCGGTGGATCGGCTAGGGCGAGCGGGGGATTTCGTGAATGAAAAAACTTGGAATAGGAAAAATGTAATATAAGGGCTGCCATTAGGTTTAGTATTACACCTGAAAAAGAATAGGATTTACTTAAAAATATTGGGCTGCCACTAGCCAAATAAGGGCTGCAGATTACAGTTTATTAATTATAGTAAAGGGTGCACACCCACCTGGATCCGGATCCCCTGGAGTTCCTGCGGGAACTCCAGGGGGTGTTCCCATTTTATGATTTAATTGAGCGGAATCACAAAAAATGCTTAACATGAAAGTTGTAGATATTCACGAGACGAACAACTTTCATGTTGAACATTTTTTGATTTGAAGTCGTTTAGACCCCCGATTTGGGCTCCAAAAAAATACAGTCCGCAAAATATTAATTTAATATTTTGCGGACTGTATTTTTTCGGAGCCCAAATCGGGGGTCTAAACGACTTCAAATCAAAAAATGTTCAACATGAAAGTTGTTCGTCTCGGGGATATTTACAACTTTCGTGTTAAGCATTTTTAATGATTCCGCTCCGTTAATACGCAAAATGGGAACTCCACCCCCTGGAGTTCCCGCAGGAACTCGATGGGATCCGGATCCCACCTTTATTTACCATCTCAATCTGTACACACACACTCAAGGGGGGAAATCTTCACATTTGAAAACCGTGTCTTTGCGATACTACCATGTGGCAAATAATAATTAATGCAAGAATATTATATATGATATTCATACAACTATAAGATATCAAAAATCGCTGGTCTATGATCAAATGAATGAACCATCGGGGGCTCGTATGAGAGTTGGCTTGACTGCCCTAACCATGACGAAATATTTCTGGGATGTTAATGAGCAAGACGTACTTTTATTCATCGACAATATATTTTGTTTCGTTCAAACAGGGTCCGGAGTATATGCCTTATTAGGTAGAATGCCTTCTGCAGTGGGTTACCAACCTACCCTTAGTACGGAAATGGGTTCTTTGCAAGAAAGAATTACTTCTACCAAAGGACCTATAACATCGATCCAAGCAGTGTATGTACCTGCGTATGATTTGACTTACCCTGCTCCTGCCACAACATTTGCACATTTAGTTGCTACTACCATCTTATCAAGAGGATTAGCTGTCAAAGATGTTTATCCAGCAGTAGATCCTTTAGATTCAACATCAACTATGTTACAACCTCAGATTGTTGGCGAAGAATATCATATACGATATTCATACAACTAAATACGAATGCAAGAATCTCGCTTTGGATACCCAGACAATCAACATATTGCTTCTACAGTAAAATAACATATGAGCTGCGATGTGGCAGCATCACAAATGTTGCCAACGAGGGGAATGATACAAAGAATATGTAACTCTAGGAAACATAATGCATGGCAACACGCTTAATCCTTAGAACTCTAAAGTACCTCCTGAAATAGATTTTATCAATTTGTTCCTGCCGAGCAACAGGCAGCGGGAACGGGGGAGGGAAGGTGCAAAAGTGCACTTTACCATGAAGTGTGGGCATCTCCGATGGTCCGCGTTGGATTCCCACACACAACTCAAAGCGAGATGAGATGCACTCGCTTTGAGATGTGTGCGGGCATCCACGCGAGCCGTTGGATGTCCGCACTTTACCGTAAAGTGCCGGGATCCCCCGAATCCCAGGCAGGGGGGCTGCACCCATGTTTTTTTTAATCTAGCAAATACTAAGATCAAAACAAGGGTGGAATACTTAAGGTTTTACAGTAAATGCACCTCTTCCCACATAAATAGTATAGATAGAGTGAAAACTTATCATATTCTAGACTCAGTAGAGTTGGTCAACCAAATCAAATTGATGAAATTTTAGATAAAAATATTATATTTAACAGATGAGGTCCATTGGCACCAAGTTCGCCTTAGATCTCTGCAGCCTCGTCGGGATCATCGGTGAGGCCACCTCATTCCCTTGCTTGAATTACAAACAATCGTTTTTGCGCATTTCTTCCCAAAAGTGAGAATGGTATGAAGTCCCACCCTCTCGATACCATTTCACTCCACACTGGAGAACTCGTATTAGGCTCATTTGCGCGGAGGATCGCTAACAAGACTGGTTAGGTGAGTCAAGTTTTGCTCTAAGCCAGAAACCGATTCAATATTTTGATTAAGAAAGAAAAGTAAATTCAATATGAAATTTTAATAATACCTCATTTTGTTCTCTTCTTCAATTTGATCACAAGTATTGTTGTCATCAAGAACTTGACAGATAAATTCTCTTATTTTTCATCGTTTTATACTCATTTTGTGGATCATTACTGCATTGAAATGACTGCTAATAGAAATTTCAGGGTGCAATTAACATTGTTGTATTTTTTTAGGGCGCTGCTACGAAAAAGGCAGTTTTGGCTATTCGCACTGCACATTCTCCTAATTTTTCACATTTTTATAAAATACGTCTTGTACATGCATTTTTAGGAAAAGTGTTTACGATGAAAGTTGTAGATCTCGACAAGCATCTACAATTTGTGTTAAACACTTTTCCTAAAAATGAATGTACAAGACGTATTTCCAAAAGGCGCGAAATTTGGGCGTATTTTCAAATACGCCGTGTACATACATTTTAAGAAAAATGTTCAACATGAAAGTTGTAGAACTCGTCGAGATTTATAACTTTCGTGTTAAAGCACTTTTCCTAAAAATGTATGTACAAGACATATTTGTAAAAGGCACGAAAAATTAGGAGAAAGTGCGGTGCGAATAGCCAAAACTTGCGGTGCAATAGCAGCGCCCTTTTTTTAATGCATGGAACAATTATTCCGGAACACAAATCTCATTTCAAAAGCGCAGCCTGTTATTTGCAAACAAATGAAAACTTCTATGTCTAAACAACAAGAAAGAGAAGGGGGTTCATTTCAAGTGTATTTTGAATCACACTTGAAGAAAACTGAGCAATTCATCTTCAAAAAATGCAGACTGAGGCGGCGAAATCAGAGAAGAGAGGAGCCAACATCTCTCTTCAAACACTCCCATTGCATAAAAGAATACTTCAAAAAGAGTATAATAACAAGAAAAGAAATGATGCGACTTAGGCTCTGTTTGGGGGGACTTATTTTCACCGGTCAAGTGGCTACGACAGGATGAACTGGACCTTTAACTTTCAAACACTCCCAAGTCCGTTCATGTCATCGTAACCACTTGATCGGTGAAAATAAGTCCCCCAAACGGAGCCTTACTTTAACTTTCAAGGGGATGAAAATGAACTGAGATTAGTAAATAGAAATGGTAAAAAAATGAATCTTACCTGCTTGGAGTAATATTCACAGAAAGGAGACTTGGTAGACAGGAAATATTTATGAGTAAATGTTACATCAATTCTCTCTGCGCAGCAAAATAGAGGCTTTAATTAGGTGGTAAATTGCTACCCCTATCAGATCCTTCCCTATTTCCTCTGCGTGATCCCATTGTCGATCCCCTCTGCAATAGTTTCTCTTCTGCTCGTCGAATTTTTGCGGCTTCAGGTCGTTTCCACAAAGAACAAACTAGAAAGTCGTAAGCCCGTAGAACGTCTGCTAGTACTATAAGCCCGATTCATTTCAGTTGAGAATTTGAAATTGCATATATCAAATCCAAAAAACAAAGTAATACATCTTTTCTCTCTATATATACTAAAAAAGGCAATAGCAAAACCTCATGGGCACCCTTATGAGCACCCTTATGAGCCTTTACAATTGGGACTTTAATATACATATAATTCAACTCTCACTAAAATGGGAGTATATATAGATTCTCAGTTTGGAGATGTCATCTATAAAGGTGTCTCAATTAAAACTTTTTGTAAAGATATCAAGGTTAGTTCCTGCATAACAAACTGTAGCCATAGCAGATAGCCCCTCTCATATCCCTTGTGGCATTGTCTTGTATCTCGCTTCTCCACTTTGATTTAGTCATCACATCTCATTTTTACTCCTCTCAATTACTAAATTCATGCCAACTGGGGAACAATAGAACTCGGTGAGAGCTATGAGTGGGATCTGCGTGCTCACTCTTCGATGGGTTGACAACATCAAGTCTATTACAAAATGCGAAAAAAGTTGTTCGACTTCTTCGTCGAGGGTTTCATGTACAACAAGAAGTGCATACTGCAGATGACAACGGAAGGACTCGACAGTCGTGAGAGAGGTCTTGACAATCACGGGAGAGAATAAGATCTTGGCAGTCGCGGAAGAGAATAAGGTCTCAACAGTCACGAGAGAGTCAGTTTCGGCAGTCACGCGAGAGAATCAGGTCTCGACAGTCGCACGAGAGAATAAGGTCTCGAAAGTCACGCAAGAGAATAGAGAATAAGATCTCGACAGTCACACGAGAGAATAAGGTCTCAGCAGTCGCACGAGAGAAAAAGTTCTCAGAAGTCGCGCGAGAGAATAAGGTCGCGACAGTCGCGCAAGAGAATAAGGTTTTGACAGTCGCAAGAGAGAATAAGGTCTCGCACTCGCGCGAGAGAAAGTCTCGTCAGTCGCGCGAGAGAATAAGGACGACACAGTCGCACGAGAGCATAAGATCTCGACGGTTGCACGAGAGAATAAGTTTTTGGCAATCACGAGAGATGGTCTTGGAAGTTGGGCGAGAAGCAATCACACGTAATCTAAGAATTACAATAAAAGCGCAAAGTCTGAGAATGATCGCCGTCTGGTTCACTCACTTCTCCATTGTCTCATGCACACACATCTCACTCGTGGATGCTGATATGATCGACAATCGACCCAATCCTGTGCCAGGACTCCTGACTGGACCCCACACCTAAAATATTATCGCTCTCAACGCCTCCTCATTTGACCCGGTGACCCCACACCTACATTTTTGTCGGTATCAATGCTTCCTCTCGATCGAAACCTGCACTTAGGCTCTGTTTGGTAGGACTTATTTTTGCCGGTCAAGCGGTCACGATCGCATGAACCGGACCTTAATTAAGACCAAGTTCATGCGGTCGTGACCGCTTGACCGGTGAAAATAAGTCTTCCCAAACGGAGCCTTAGTCGTCCATCTATGGCGCTTCTAACAATTCCCCGACTTGCTGCCAGACTGTTACTAGCAGCCTGATGTTTCTCGCCGCTACTTCCCGTCACCATTCCAAACACCTGTTTAATTCAACAACCATGTTATCCACCCCACCAATTCATGAATAAGGCTCACTCAATGGCCCTAGACACCAATGATAATGACTTTGCTCTGGCTTTCACGGATTCCACTTGGATAGTCTGAAATCTTGATTAGATGATATCACAATTTTCCTCTGCTAGCTTGTGGCACTGGCCGACCCCCTTCACCATCGACTGACTATCGACCCACCATTAATTGCAAGAAATTCCTACACCCTGTCGGGTACATTCACAAGGCATACCTACGCCGACTTGAGATTCCAGTGTTAAACAACACTGACCCCGTGATTAGATTGCCCCCACTGAACAATTCTTCAACCTCCAGTACATCCCAACCAACCAAAAAATCCCCATGGGGACTATCTACAATCCTACATGGAAGACCATGCGTTTCATTAGATGCATTAGACACGTCAACATGTTCTTGATCTCTCCTGGGCTACAATGAAGCAGGAACTTCGTCAATATAACACATGGCAAGTGAGCAATGCCTACGATTGCCTCAGCTCCATTCGCCAGTCTGACACCATCGCAACCTACATCATCGAGTTCATCAAGGTTGCCATACACGTCACCGCACTCCTTGGCCTCTATCTAGAGTACACTCCTTCCCAATGGACCTGCAAACTCATCTCTACATTCACCTTCGCGTCCATAATTCATCTTCTCTCTCCAGCGCCACGGAGCAAGCTCATTGACTCAACAAGAAACTCTACACGATCTAGCCTCCCTCCTCTACCCGGCCATCTAGCCAATTTCGGCCACAGTCAAAACCTCAGCCTCCACACTATTGCCCGGATCCCTTGCCTCATCCATCTCCGTTGATCTCCCTAGTATCGTCGCTGCTACCCCAACCACCTAGCACTTATCACACACAGAGTACCATCCGCAGGGCATGCCATTATTTTCAATGCAAGTATTCCTACTCGCACACATAAATCCCTTCAAGTTCAATTCACGTGTGGGGAGTGTTGATAAAAGGAAGACTTCTCGGACCGGATATGCGCCTTCCTATCTACCTATTTATCGTTGTGAATATAAATCTACCACCATATCAACACACTAGAATTGGATATAGCACAACCCACGAAAAAACAAGCATTAAAAAACATATTTCAAATAAAATTTTAGAGAACCGGGTGCCTAATTCACTGATTTTCAGTGAACTGGGCAGTCAATTCACTGAAAGGCCATTAAATATAACCAGGCACGCCTAAGGTGCGTCTGGCCGTTGAGTAAGGCACGCGCCAAGGGCACCTTGGCCGCCTCTGTCTGCCAGTGTTAAATTTTCTCAAAGTGGTCAGCAAGATAGCCCAAAGCCAAATAAATATTCTCGGCACTACCCAGTTCACACTTTGATCTAGCGGAAACCGAAGGAGCAAGCTCAACACACCAAGCACATGTAAGAACAAGCAGATCTTATATTCATTTACAATTCTTTACAAGACGAGGTATACGTAGCGAGACATGATTTCGTTAGTACAACAGCCATAAACAGAAAGAATAACAAGAGCGAACAGCACTGCAGACCGCCGAGACCGCCGAGCCCGTCTAGTCGCTGAAGCCGCCCGACCTCTAGCTGCTACACACCGAAAAGAACACGGAGTCCGCCTGAGACCGCGAGGCCGCGCGGACACTCCGTTATTCGTGTACTGCTGATGAACTGATGAACAGCCCGCCTACCCGCCTGAGACTAGCGGACAGGTTATTGGAACTTGCAAAGTTGAAGCAGAAAACTGACAAGCCGCAGAGCGACCTGCTGAAAACCGCAGAGACCGCACACATCCAAGTACTTGACCGAAGTCAAAGCCAAACTCCTGGCTCCTTGAAGTTAGCCGTGCGACCAGCACACAGCAAACAGTTAACTCTGACTACAATCCGCGCGGACAGAAAACTGAGACCACAGCACTTTGACGAGCCCCCACTTACTGTTCACTCAGTTACTGTAAACGTGTCAGGGGGTCCTATTTATAGGCGAGGTGAGGAGTGTGGTCACCGCCCTAGTGGATAGAGACACCGCCCCAGCCCGCGCGCTAACAAACACCCGTCCGCTGAGTCCGCAAGGACTTAGCCGGATTCCAAGGAACAAACCGCTAGGAGAAAGGCACTGATCACAACAAGGCGGACTTGCCTCACACTATGCGGACAAGGTACAGTCCGCACAGTCCGCAACATCACCATAAGGACAGCCACAACCCCTTCAGCAACAATCCGCACACTAAAGAGGCAGTCCGCATAGTACAAGACCAAAGCCTCCAACTGCCACAAGTCCACGACCAAAGGCAGGGTTAGCAACAGTCCGCCCGGTCAACAGCGGACTTGGCGGATACAGCGGACACACTGGACTTGTCACAGAATGTAACCAAGTCCAGTAAATCACAAAGGGCCTGATGCGAGCTTGGCGGACAAGGCTCAGTCCGCCAAACACCCAAAACAAAAACGCCAACACTCCTCCAGAGTTAAGGGAGAGTCTGCAAGCAATCCTCGCACGGCTATCCAAACGGCCAACTGCCGGACTCCACACACCAGTCCGCGCAGACCTCCGCAGCAGTCTGCATCTGCTGTACCACCAGAGTTCGGCAAGGGCCACAGCCAAACTCCAAGGTCAGTCCGCCATAGCGGACACCGCGGACACGCCAGTCTGCAAGCCTCCCGCGGATAGGACCTAATCCGCCGGTTAACACACAAGCTTGCAACACGGCCACTGATTAGAGCACTGCCTACAGCCTGCAAACCTCTGTCCACACAGGTCGCTCCTCAATCAGCCAAGCCTCTAAGAAAGCCAACATTCTGTCCGCAGACAGCAGTTCGCCCAGACCGCGGACACAGGCCGCACAGGCTGCTCCTTAATCAGCCAAGCCAGCACCCAGAACGCAACCAACAGTCCGCCCATGTCGTGGACGCAAACCGCTCAGACCGCTCAACAAGGCCAGGCCAGCAAGGCAGCCAACGCCCTATCCGCAGACAACAATCCGCGCAGGCCGCGGACTTAGTCCGCACAGGCCGCTCAGAAGAACAGTCAGGTCTCAGGCCTATCACCAGGCCGCATAACAGCAGCTGACCGCCCGGCCTGCCCATCAACCATTTTCACTTCACAAATTCCAATAGCCATAGGCGAGACCTGAAGCGCCCGACACCTAAGACACACTGTAATAACTTAGGTCATAAGGTCTTTCAGCTCTCTTGAAGAGTAGCCACTTGGAAGGAACAGCCTCAAGAGATTGGGTCGAGCTTGTCTCGCACTAAGTTATCAAAGGCGCAAGGCGCACCGAGGCGCAAAGGGCCTCTGGAGCCTAGGCGCAAGGCGCAGGCGCGCGCATGAGACATGTGAGGCGCAAAAATGAGGGGAAAAGAAAATTGAGCGAATTGGGCGCCCAATTCGCTGAAATTGAGCGAATTGGGCGCCCAATTCGCTGAAATTGCGCGAATTGGGCGCCCAATTATCTGAAATTGCGCGAATTGGGCGCCCAATTCGCTGAAATTGCGCGAATTGGGCGCCCAATTCGGTGAAATTGAGCAAATTCGTGGAATTTCAGTGAATTGGGCGCCCAATTCGCGCAGTTTCGGCGAATTGGGCGCCCAATTCGCGCAGTTTCGGCGAATTGGGCGCCCAATTCGCGCAGTTTCGGCGAATTGGGCGCCCAATTCGCGCAGTTTCGGCGAATTGGGCGCCCAATTCGCGCAGTTTCGGCGAATTGGGCGCCCAATTCGCGCAGTTTCGGCGAATTGGGCGCCCAATTCGCGCAGTTTCGGCGAATTGGGCGCCCAATTCGCGCAGTTTCGGCGAATTGGGCGCCAAATTCGCGCAGTTTCGGCGAATTGGGCGCCCAATTCGCGCAGTTTCGGCGAATTGGGCGCCCAATTCGCGCAGTTTCGGCGAATTGGGCGCCCAATTCGCGCAGTTTCGGCGAATTGGGCGCCCAATTCGCGCAGTTTCGGCGAATTGGGCGCCCAATTCGCGCAGTTTCGGCGAATTGGGCGCCCAATTCGCGCAGTTTCGGCGAATTGGGCGCCCAATTCGCGCAGTTTCAGCGAATTGGGCGCCCAATTCGCGCAGTTTCAGCGAATTGGGCACCCAATTCGCTCAATTTGACCGAATTGGGCGCCCAAGTGTGCCTAGGGGGAGCCTCGGGTGCGTCTAAGTTCATGTTTTTGCTCATAACAAAAAAATTTTAAAAAAAATACATTGAAAGGCCCGGGCGCGCCTTTGGCGCGCCTGGGAGCCTGTAAGGCGCGCGCCTAGGCGCGCCTGGGCGCGCCTGAGGCGCGCCTGGGGCACATCGCCCGCCTCAGCTGTGCTGAGGCGCGGCGGGCTGCGCCTGGTGCGCCCGGCGCCTCAGGCGCGCCTAGGCGCGCGCCTTGATAACTAAGGTCTTGCATTGTTTACATCAAATTTGTAGTATATTATTCGTATGTAGGCTTACAAACAAAAAACTTTATCCTAATTATAAATTACTTATTTATCTTGCATGAATTGCAAATCTCTAGATTGAGAAATTAGATGTTTGTGATGAAATTTACATGTTCATAGTTTAGTGTGAGATCTCTTTATAATTCGAATTTCATGATCGAGAGATATGTTATTTGGATAATTGGAATACGAATAAATGAATTCATGATATTTTAGAGATAGGATTTCATAGATTTATGTAATAGATAGTGTTTTATTTAATGCAAATTTGAGTATTGTAAATTGTTCGAGAGAAAATTTACAAACTTAGATTTAGGTTTTGAATTGCTCGAGAGAGAATTTGATAAATATTTACCCTTTACAATACACAAATTTGATAGTCTTATGCTTTCATGATTAAATAGAATTGAGTGAATGAATGAATATTTTCATGTAATTGCTTATAAGCTTTCGGGTTGTTATCATGTTCAATCTTCCAATGTTGACTTATCCAAATAGTCATAGTTAGGTTAATTTAGGTTAGAAATCACTTTTAATTATAGGTATGATAATAAAGTGAGGGTGAGTACGAATGCTTGAAAAGGCCCCGTGGAATACGACACGAGATGTAGATTTCTCTTATACAATGATTGATAGATGCACTTGCCTGAAAGATAATTCAATCTAGCTTATGTCCATCTACATAGTTCAGACTAGAGTGTAGAATGAATCCGCATCAAGGTTATCACTTGTTAAGCAAAGCAATCATCAAGTTTTTGGCGTCGTTGCCGGGGACGTTTTCAATATTTCGAAAGTCTAAATTTTATTAATCTACAAATTTTTATTTAGTAATAAATAGTTGTAGATTAGTATTTGAATAATTATATTGCTTAATCTCTGTTTTGTAGTCCGTTAGTCTATGACCAGGGGCAGAAATTCTGGGCTAGCACCATTTCATCCTGAACCTGAGCGACTTATCCATAACACTAACCTAAGGGAAGTGGGAATTAATACCACAGACATTTCAAACGGATTATTAGAAGAGGAGACAGTGAACCAAGGAGAGAATCATCCGGAAAATTTAGACACCATGGCCAACCAAAATGAGCAAACCATGTCTGACTTTGCTAGACCTAATTTCCAAGGAATCGGGTCAAGCATCGTTACACCCCCGATAGCTACCAATAACTTCGAATTGAAGCCTAGTGTGATACAAATGGTTCAACAGTATGTACAGTATGATGGCTTGCAAGATTGAGGATCCTAACACCCACTTGGCCGAATTCCTGGAGATATGTGACACATTTAAGATCAATGGTGTTTCCAACGATGCCATTCGATTGAGATTGTTTCCATTTTCTTTAAGGCATAAGGTGAAGCAGTGTTGAACTCACTACCTAGAGGGTCGATTACTACTTGGGACATGATGGTTGAAAAGTTTCTGATGAAGTATTTTCCGCCGGCAAAGACTGTGAAGTTAAGGAATGACATCTCTACGTTTATTCAAATGGAATCTGAATCGTTGTACGACACATGGGAGCAATTCAAAGACCTTTTGAGGAGATGTCCCCACCATGCTCTACCTTCATGGCTTCAGATTCAGACCTTCTACAATGGTCTCAATCCGGCCACTAAACAGATGATTGATGCGGCTAGTGGAGGCACTTTGAACAACAAGACACCTGAAGCGGCTCGGCAGTTGATAGAAGATATGGCTATGAATAATTACCAATGTACTACCGTAAGACAAAAGCATAGCAAGCCCACAGGAATTTATGAAGTGGATGTCGTAACCGCCTTAGCTATTCAAGTGGAGAAGCTTCACCAAAAGATGGACAACCTTGTCTTAGCATCACCCTCCATGGCACCTCAACAATGGGACCCTTCATGTAGCAGAATGTCTGGTTGTGAACCTCAAGTTCAAGAGCATGTTGACTATGTGAGCAACAATATTAGATCTCCTTTCAATCAAGCCAACAACCCATATAGTTCTACATATAATCCTGGATGGAGGAACCACCCCAATTTCTCTTGGGGAGGACAAGGAAATCAAGGGAAGCAACCCATGTTCGGACAACAACCACAGCCGGAACCAAGGAAGCCTACATTGGAAGATGTGCTTACCAAGTTCATGCAAACTACCGATGTAGCCTTCCGGAATCAAGAGGGTTCAATTCGGAATTTGGAAAATCAGATTGGTCAGCTTGCAAGGATGGTTTCTGAAAGGCAGCAAGGAACACTTCCGGGAAACACTGAGATAAATCCAATGGAGCATGCAAAAGCCGTTCAATTGAGGAGCGAAAAAGAGTTACAAGACCCAAGGCCTGCGAAGGAAGCATCCCAAATGGAGTCTAGCGGCGAAGGATCAAGCGAGATGAACGTGCAACCGATGGAGTACCAACCAGCAATACCATATCCAGCAAAGCTTAACAAGGAGCGCATGGATGCGCAGTATGGTAAATTTTTATCTATTTTTAAGCAATTACATGTCAATTTACTTTTTTCTGAAATTATTCAAATGCATAAGTATGCTAAATTTCTTAAGTATTTAATTTCTAATAAAAAGAAAATAGAGGAATTATCGTTATTAACACTTAGTGAAGAATGTTCAGCTATTTTGCAAAATAAATTACCACAAAAAAATTAGGGATCCCGGTTCATTTTCAATTCCATGTTTAATCGGAGATTTACAAGTCAATAAAGCTTTAGCAGATTTAGGAGCAAGTATAAATTTAATGTCTTATAAACTATATCTGAAACTAGGCCTAGGAGAACTTAGCCCGACTAGAATGAGTATTCAATTAGCGGATCGATCGGTTAAGTATCCTAGAGGAATAGTAGAGGATGTATTGGTTAAGGTAGATAAGTTTATATTTTCATCTGATTTAGTTATTCTAGATATGGATGAAAATATCGAAGTACCACTCATACTAGGTCGTCCATTTCTAGCTACATCTAGAGCGCTTATTGATGTTTTTGATGGTAAATTAGTCTTGCGAGTAGGGGAAGATGAAGTCACTTTTCAAATTGGCAATAATATGAAACAATCTTTAGATAATGATGATTATTGTTATTTTTCTCATGGTGTTGATGATTTTATGACTTCTATAAATTTTAATTTTTATTATAGAGATCCTTTACAAATTTGTATTACTAACTGTTTTCTAGAAGAAAAAAAATAAAGATATTGTTGAACATTTATTTTTTCTAGATAATAGTGTTGCAATGAATAGAACGACTGAAAATAGTTTGATTACTCAAGAAAATCATGAAGATCTTAAGAATAATACTAAGAATCCACCAATAGTAGAACTTAAAAAATTACCGGATCATCTTGAGTATGCATTCTTAGGAACTAATTCTTCTTATCCAGTTATTATTTCCTCTAATCTGTCTAATACTGAAAAAGATAAATTAATAACTGTATTGAAGAAATGTAAAAGTGCAATAGCATGACAAATATCTGATATAAAGGGTAATAATCCTAGTTTTTGCACTCATAAAATCCTTTTGGAAGAAAACTATAAATCCTCTATTCAACCGCAACGTAGGCTAAACCTGAATATGAAAGAGGTAGTTAAGGCTGAGATTGTTAAGTTATTAGAAAGAGGTATTATGAAAGAGGTATTATATATCCTATTTCGGATAGTTCATGGGTTAGTCCTGTCCAAGTAGTTCCTAAGAAGGGTGGTCTGACAGTGGTAGCAAATGATGGGAATGAATTAATTCCAACGCGAACGGTAACAGGTTGGCGTGTCTGTATTGACTATAGGAAATTAAATGATGTCACTAGGAAAGACCATTTAACTCTTTCTTTCATTGACCAGATATTAGAACGCTTAACAAGACATTCTTATTATTGTTTTCTAGGTGTACTTTCTGGATACTTTCAAATTCCTATAGCATCAGAAGACCAAGAGAAAACAACATTTACTTGCCCATTCGGTACTTTTGCCTATAGACGTATGCCTTTCGGGTTATGTAATGCACCCGCCACGTTTCAAATGTGCATGGTAGCCATCTTTAACGAGTATGTTGAAGATATCATGGAAGTGTTCCTGGATGATTTTTCTGTTTTTGGCGACTCGTTTGATCTATGTTTGAATAATTTAGAAAAAGTTCTTAGGAGGTGTCAAGAGACGAACCTAGCGCTTAGTTGGGAGAAGTGTCATTTCATGGTACAAGAAAGGTCAGTACTTGGCCATAAAATCTCAAGCCAAGGAATCCAAGTTGATAGAGCGAAAATAGAGACCATAGAGAAATTACTACCACCAACCTCCGTTAAGGCAGTGAGAAGTTTCTTAAGACACACAGGATTTTACCGCCGGTTTATTAAGGACTTCTCTAAAATAGATAAACGACTTACAAGGATTTTAGAAAAAGACACACCTTTTATTTTTGAACAAGAGTGTCTACATGCCTTTGAGTTCTTAAAAGAGAAATTAATTAATTCTCCTATTATGATCGCGCCCGATTTTAGTCAACCATTGGAGATCATGTGTGATGCTAGCAGTTTTGCAGTAGGAGCTGTTTTAGGACAACGCCAAAACAAACATTTTCATCCTAGCAGTGGTATTCGCCTTCGATAAATTTAGATCATATTTAACATTGTCCAAAGTGGTAGTATACACGGATCACTCTGACCTTAGATATTTGCTAGTCAAAGCGAAACCAAAGCCTCGTTTAATCCGTTGGGTTCTTCTGTTGCAAGAATTTGATTTAGAAATTAGGGATAAACGAGAAGCGGAAAACTTAGCGACAGATCATTTTTCACGTTTAGAAAATCCACTACGATCAATGTTAGATGAATCTGAAATTTCTGATACATTTCCTGAGGAATCGCTATTTGTCGTATCTACAAATATACATCTTGATTATCCATGGTTTGCAGACTATGCAAACTATCTTGTGGCTAAGGTTCTTCCAAAAGGATTTTCATATCAGCAGAAAAAGAAATTTTTCTTTGATTTGAAATATTACTTTTGGGAGGACCCCTTTCTTTTTCGGATATGTGCAGATTCTGTTATACGAAGGTGTGTATCAGCAGAAGATGGTTGAAAGATTTTGGAGCAGTGTCATTCAGGGCCTGCCGGTGGTCACTATGGAGCAAATCGATCTGCGAAAAAGGTTCTTGATTCCGGTTTTCATTGGCCCTTTCTATTCAGGGATGCCCAAAGGTATATGCTTTCATGTGATTATTGTCAGAAAGCAGGTAATATTTCTAAATTACATGAAATGCCACAAAAATAAATTCTTGAATGTGAAGTATTCGATGTGTGAGGTATTGATTTTATGGGTCAATTTCCAGTTTCCTTTGGGAATAAATATATTTTAATAGTTGTAGATTATGTATCGAAGAGGGTTGAAGCACAAGCTGTGCCTACAAATGATAGTAGGGTAGTAATCCGATTTTTAAAATCCCTTTTTGCACGATTTGGCACGCCACGTGCACTTATTAGCGATACAGGTTCACATTTCTGTAATTTACAGCTAAATAAAGTATTGGAAAAATATGGAGTTAAACATAGGATAGTCACTCCTTATTATCTGCAAACTAGTGGTCAAGTTGAAGTCTCCAATAGAGAGCTTAAGAGGATCCTAGAAAAATCTATAGAAGGGAATAAGAAACAATGGTCTAGGAAATTAGACGATTGTTTGTGGGCTTATAGAACCGCCTTCAAAACATCTATAGGAACCACCCCTTTTAGATTAGTCTATGATAAATCTTGTCACCTACCTATAGAATTAGAACACAAGTCGTATTGGGCAATACGTGCTTTGAATTTTGACACTAGTACTATAGGAGAGAAACAGAAGCTTCAACTTAACGAATTAGATGAGTGGAGAACTATGGCCTCTGAGAACTCCAGAATTTATAAGGAGAAGATCAAACTATTTCATGACCGTCACCTTCGCAAACCCAAGACATTCCAAAAGGTCACCAAGTCCTCCTTTTTAATTCCAGACTGTGTTTATTCCCTGTGAAATTAAGGTGTAAATGGTCCGGACTCTTTAAGGTTAAAGAAGTCTTTCCCTATGACACAGTCGAGCTCACTCACCCTGAAAAGGGAGACTTTAAGGTTAATGGACACCGACTTAAGCCTTATTATGGTGAACTTCCTAGAGATTTCACTCGTCTAGAGACCTGCCTCTGTCTAGATTAGGTTTATGTTAAAATAATAACTATAGTAAGTGTTTCTAATTTATAAAAAATTTTACTATAAGTCTAGTAAAATTTAATGAAAAAATTTTGTAAACAAATTTTTTTTTTAGGAGGAATGCAATTTTCAGTGGTGACACGGGTCACCACACGCCCGTGTGGGTTGCCGTGTCCGCATCACAATCTTAGCCCAGCCGTGTAACTTAAAACCTGGGTTAGGAAGAATTCATCTCGAGCAGGACACGGGTGTGAGCCCACCCGTGTTCATGCCCGTGTGATATTACACGGGTCTCCACCAAGCCGTGGTTATGGCCGTGTCTTTAATTCTCCGTTCGACGAATTTTTGCCCGAGAAGGATACGGGTTCCCACCCAGTCGTGTCCTGACCCGTGTGGAATTTAATTTTCTAAGCCAGATCTGACACGGGTTATTGACCAACCCGTGTTGTTGACCGTGTTAGCCAGACATGCAGCCAGCCCGTGACTTTGACCGCACGTCCCGACGAGAACTCGTGTTTCACGTGGTTCAGATTCCTTAACACGGGTGCACACACGGCCTGTGCGCACCCGTGTTCGAAGTCTTTAAATTGGGGGTCGTGTCATCTTCTTCCTGCTCACTTGCTGAATTCAGATCTTCCTCCCAGCACCATTTCTCTCCACGGCCTGAGCTCAAGTTGGAGTTTTTGTCTCCAAATCTCGCACCCTTTACTCGCATTCTTTCCTCCTTGATCATGTCGTCTGGACGAAGCCAAGGCGGTCGTCGTCGCCGACCGGAGTTGCAAGTGTCAACGGAGAGGCGTGATGTCGCTGCCCCGCTAGTATTCACCGACCCAGCACACATTAACCGCTATAATCGCCTCCAGTCTAAAAAATATCAAGATATCTGCACGATCGACTGGAGTGTTCTCGAGGAAATAAATTTAGCGGGGGATGTAAGGGAATTAATCTCTGTAACGGGTTGGGAGCGGTTTTTCGTCATAGAGGAGTTAGGTTTTAAGGAACTTACGTTAGAGTTCCTGTACTCGTTCTATTTCAATTTTCGGCCTAACTTCATGGATACACCGAACGCGCACGAGGGGGTAATTTCGTTTCGAGTAGGCGGCACCTTTTATACACTCACCCTGCTCCAGTTCACCCAGTATCTAGGGGTGTATGAGGATTCATTCCTCTTTAGTGCTGCCTACCCCGAGCTCCATTTCGACCTCCCCTCCCGCGATCTTGCCGGCGGTATCTGGCGTCGGCTTTCTTTTGACACTAGCCCCTATGAGGCCAAGCGATCTAAGGCCTCTAAGTTAGATTCACCCGCCCTTCATTACATATACCACCTCCTTAGCCACACATTGAGCGGCCAGAGCGAAAGCTTCGGCGTTGTCAGTCGACAGGACCTACTGTACCTCTATAGCATGTCGTCACGATATCCTCTGCACCTCGGCTTCCTACTGGCCCAGTTCATTCTCCACCAGGCCGACACCCCCCGCATAGGGTCTATCTGCGTACCACTCTACATCACTCGCTTGGTGAAGAACGTGAGCATATTATCAGCCCTCCCCCCGATGACAGTGGTCGTGAAGACCGTGCCCATCACGATGGCCAGCCTTCAATCCCTCCGCCTCGTCACTGCCCGTCAGGGCCGAGGAGGCGTCACATATTCTATTGCGAGACGTGGGCCGCAAGCGCAGGACGACAGTGATGACGAGGTGGATCCTGACCTCGATGTGCCTTTGGTCCCTCCGCCCCATTCCACTTATGATCATGGCTTGTCTTCTACTGCTCCCCCTCCACCTCGTTCACAGTATTCGCGGGAGTTTCGGCAGTTCTTTGACACCGAGCTCTCGCCGCGCTTAGAGCGTATCGAGGCGGCTCAGACGCGGATGGAGGACCTCCTCATCCAGATCAGAGACCACTTGGGGATCGCCCCTAGAGTGCCGGCAGCTCCTGCCCCGCCTTCCTTCCCTGACGATGAGACCAACCATCCCGCATACTTCTGACGTGTCTCTATGTCGTGTTCTCTTTGGGCGGATTGGGCGCTGGTTCGCTGAAATTGAGCAGATTGAGCGGATTGGGCGCTTGTTCGCTGAAATTGAGCGGATTGGGCGTCAGTTCGCTGAAATTGAGCGGATTGGGCGCTGGTTCCCTGAAATTAAGCGGATTGGGCGCCGGTTCGCTGAAATTGAGCGGATTGGGTGCCTGTTCGCTGAAATTGAGCGGATTGGGCGCGCATACGCTGAAATTGAGCGGATTGGGGGCGCATACGCTGAAATTGAGCGGATTGGGCGCCCGTTCGCTGAAATTGAGCGACGGTGACGTGTCTCTATGTCGTGTTGTTTTTAGAGACACGTCAGAAGTATGCGGGATGGTTGGTCTCATCGTCAGGGAAGGAAGGCGGGGCAGGAGCTGCCGGCGCTCTAGGGTCGATCCCCAAGTGGTCTCTGATCTGGATGAGGAGGTCCTCCGTCCGCGTCTGAGCCGCCTCGATACGCTCTAAGCGCGGCGAGAGCTTGGTGTCGAAGAACTGTCGGAACTCCCGCGAATACCGTGAATGAGGTGGAGGGGGAGCAGTAGAAGACTCGTCATGATCATAAGTGGAATGGGGCGGAGGGACCAAAGGCACATCGAGGTCAGGATCCACCTCATCATCACTGTCATCCTGCGCTTGCGGCCCATGTCTCGCAATAGAATATGTGACGCCTCCCCGGCCCTGACGGGCAGTGACGAGGCGGAGGGATCGAAGGCTGGCCATCGTGATGGGCACGGTCTTCGCGACCACTGTCATCGGGGGAAGGCTGATAATATGTCCATGTTCTTCACCAAGCGAGTGATGTAGGGTGCTACGCAGATAGACCCTATGCGGGGGGTGTCGGCCTGGTGGAGAATGAATTAGGCCAGTAGGAAGCCGAGGTGCAGAGGATATCGTGACGACATGCTATAGAGGTACAGTAGGTCCTGTCGACTGACAACGCCGAAGCTTTCGCCCCGGCCGCTCAATGTGTGACTAAGGAGGTGGTGTATGTAATGGAGGGCGGGTGAATTCAACTTAGAGGTCTTAGATCGCTTGGCCTCATAGGGGCTAGTGTCAAAAGAAAGTCGGCGCCAGATACCGCCAGCAAGATCGCGGGAGGGGAGGTCGAAATGGAGCTCGGGGTAGGCAGCACTAAAGAGGAATGAATCCTCATACACCCCTAGATACTGGGTGAAATGGAGCAGGATGAGTGTATAAAAGGTGCCGCCTACTCGAAACGAAATTACCCCCTAGTGCGCGTGCGGTGTATCAATGAAGTTAGGCCGAAAATTGAAATAGAACGAGGACAGGAACTCTAACGTGAGTTCCTTAAAACCTAACTCCTCTATGGCGAAAAACCGCTCCCAACCCGTTACAGAGATTAATTCCCTTACATCCCCCGCTAAGTTTATTTCCTCGAGAACACTCCAGTCGATCGTGCGGATATCTTGATATTTTTTAGACTGGAGGCGAGTATAGCGGTTAATGTGTGCTGGGTCGGTGAATACTAGCGGGGCAGCGGCATCACGCCTCTCCGTTGACACTTGCAACTCCGGTCGGCGACGGCGACGGCGACCGCCTTGGCTTCGTCCAGACGACATGATCAAGGAGGAAGGAATGCGAGTAAAGGGTGCGCGATTTGGAGACAAAAACTCCAACTTGAGCTCAGGCCGTGGAGAGAAATGGTGCTGGGAGGAAGATCTGAATTCAGGAAGTGAGCAGGAATAAGATGACACGGCCCCCAATTTAAAGACTTCGAACACGGGTGCGCACACGGCCATGTGTGCACCCGTGTTAAGGAATCTGAACCACGTGAAACACGGGTTCTCGTCGGGACGTGCGGTCAAAGTCACGGGCTGGCTGCATGTCTGGCTAACACGGTCAACAACACGGGTTGGTCAATAACCCGTCTCAGATCTGGCTTAGAAAATTAAATTCCACACGGGTCAGGACACGGCTGGGTGGGAACCCGTGTCCTTCTCGGGCAAAAATTCGTCGAACGGAGAATTAAAGACACGGTCATAACCACGGCTTGGTGGAGACCCATGTAATATCATACGGGCATGAACACGGGTGGGCTCACACCCGTGTCCTGCTCGGGATGAATTCTTCCTAACCCAGGTTTTAAGTGACACGGCTGGGCTAAGATTGTGATGCGGACACGGCAACTCACACGGGCGTGTGGTGACCCGTGTCACCACTGAAAATTGCATTCCTCCGAAAAAAAAATTTGTTTACATAATTTTTTATTAAATTTTTTCAATTAAATTTTACTAGACTTATACTAAAAATTTTTATAAATTAGAAACACTTACTATAGTTATTACTTTAACATAAACCTAATCTAGACGGAGGCAGGTCTCTAGACGAGTGAAATCTCTAGGAAGCTCACCATAATAAGGCTTAAATCGGTGTCCATTAACCTTAAAATCTCCCTTTTCAGGGTGAGTGAGCTCGACTGTGCCGTAGGGAAAGACTTCTTTAACCTTAAAAGGTCCGGACCACTTACACCTTAATTTTCCAGGGAATAAACGCAGTCTGGAATTAAAAAGGAGGACTTAGTCACCTTTTGGAATGTCTTGTGTTTGCGAAGGTGACGGTCATGAAATAGTTTGATCTTCTCCTTATAAATCCTGGAGTTCTTAGAGGTCATAGTTCTCCACTCATCTAATTCGTTAAGTTGAAGCTTATGTTTCTCTTCTATAGAACTAGTGTCAAAATTCAAAGCACGTATTGCCCAATATGACTTGTGTTCTAATTTTATAGGTAGGTGACAAGATTTATCATAGACTAATCTAAAAGGGTGGTCCCTATAGATGTTATGAAGGCGGTCCTATAAGCCCACAAACAATCGTCTAGTTTCCTAGACCATTGTTTCATATTCCCTTCTATAGATTTTTCTAGGATCCTCTTAAGCTCTCTATTGGAGACTTCAACTTGACCACTAGTTTGCGGATAATAAGAGTGGCTATCCTATGTTTAACTTCATATTTTTCCAATACTTTATTTAGCTGTAAATTACAGAAATGTGAACCCCTAACGCTAATAAATGCACGTGGCGTGCCAAATCGTGCAAAAAGGGATTTTAAAAATCTGATTACTACCATACTATCATTTATAGGCAAAACTTGTGCTTCAACCCCCTTCGATACATAATCTACAGCTACTAAAATATATTTATTCCCAAAGAAAACTGGAAATTGACCCATAAAATCAATACCTCACACATCGAATACTTCACATTCAAGAATATATTTTTGTGGCATTTCATGTAATTTAGAAATATTACCTGCTTTCTGAAAAGAATCACATGAAAGCACATACCTTTTGGCATCCCTGAATAGAAGGGGCCAATAAAAACCGGAATCAAGAACCTTTTTTGCAGAGCGATTTGCTCCATAGTGACCACCGGCAGGCCCTGAATGACACTGCTCCAAAATCTTTCAACCCTCCTCTCCTGATACACACCTTCGTATAACAGAATCTGCACATATCCGAAAAAGAAAGGGGTCCTCCCAAAAGTAATATTTCAAATCAGAGAAAAAAAATTTTCTGCTGATACGAAAATCCTTTTGTAAGGACCTTAGTCACAAGATAGTTTGCATAGTCTGCAAATCATGGATAATCAAGATGTATATTTGTAGATACGGCAAATAGCGATTCCTCAGGAAATGTATCAGAAATTTCAGATTCATCTAACATTGATCGTAGTGGATTTTCTAAACGTGAAAGATGATCTGCCGCTAAGTTTTCCGCTCCTCGTTTATCCCTAATTTCTAAATCAAATTCTTGAAACAGAAAAACCCAACGGATTAAACGAGTCTTTGCTTCCGCTTTGGCTAGCAAATATCTAAGGGCAGAGTGATCCGTGTATACTACCACTTTGGACAATGTTAAATATGATCTAAATTTATAGAACGCGAATACCACTGCTAGGAGTTCTTTTTTGGTAGTCGTATAATTCTTCTGTGTATTATTAAGTGTTTTGCTAGCATAATATATATGATGAAAATGTTTGTTTTGGCGTTGTCCTAAAACAGCTCCTACCACGAAACTGCTAGCGTCACACATGATCTCAAATGGTTGACTAAAATCGGGCGCAATCATAATAGGAGAATTAATTAATTTCTCTTTTAAGAACTCAAAGGCATGTAGGCACTCTTGTTCAAAAATAAAAGATGTTTTTTTTTAAAAGCCTTGTAAGTGCTTTAGCTATTTTAGAGAAGTCCTTAATAAACCGGCGGTAAAATCCCACGTGTCCTAAGAAACTTCTCACTGCATTAACGGAGGTTGGTGGTGGTAATTTCTCTATGGTCTCTATTTTCGCTCTATCTACTTGGATTCCTTGGCTTGAGATTTTATGGTCAAATCCTTACCTATGACGGATGGGGGTGTTACAATTTGGTATCAGAAGGGGTCAATAAAAACCTTTGGGCTTCCCTGAATAGAAGAGGACAATAAAAACCGGAATCAAGAACCTTTTTCGCAGAGCGATTTGCTCCATAGTGACCACCAGCAGGCCCTGAATGACACTGCTCCAAAATCTTCCAACCCTCCTCTGCCGATACACACCTTTGTATAACAGAATCTGCACATATCCGAAAAAGAAAGGGGTCCTCCCAAAATTAATATTTCAAATCAGAGAAAAATTTCTTTTTCTGCTGATATGAAAATCCTTTTGGAATGATCTTAGTCACAAGATAGTTTGTATAGTCTGCAAACCATGGATAATCAAGAGGTATATTTGTAGATACGGCAAATAGCGATTTCTCAGAAAATGTATCAGAAATTTCAGATTCATCTAACATTGATCGTAGTGGATTTTCTAAACGTGAATGATGATCTGCCGCAAAGTTTTCCGCTCCTCGTTTATCCCTAATTTCTAAATCAAATTCTTGCAACAGAAGAACCAAACGGATTAAACGAGGCTTTGCTTCCGCTTTGGCGAGCAAGTATCTAAGGGCAGAGTGATCCGTGTATACTACCACTTTGGACAATGTTAAATATGATCAAAATTTATCGAAGGCGAATACCACTGCTAGGAGTTCTTTTTCGGTAGTCGTATAATTCTCCTGTGTATTATTAAGTGTTTTGATAGCATAATATATAGGATGAAAATGTTTGTTTTGGCGTTGTCCTAAAACAGCTGCTATCGCGAAACTGCTAGCATCACACATGATCTCAAAAGGTTCACTAAAATCGGGCGCGATCATAATAGGAGAATTAATTAAATTCTCTTTTAAGAACTCAAAGGCATGTAGACACTCTTGTTCAAAAATAAAAAGGTGTGTCTTTTTCTAAAAGTCTTGTAAGTGGTTTACCTATTTTAGAGAAGTCCTTAATAAACCGGCGGTAAAATCCCGCGGGTCCTAAGAAACTTCGATTCCGGACTCAAGAAGGGGCCAATAAAAACCGGAATCAAGAACCTTTTTCGCAGAGCGATTTGCTCCGTAGTGACCACCGGCAGGCCCTGAATGACACTGCTCCAAAATCTTTCAATCCTCTTCTGCTGATACACACCTTCGTATAACAGAATCTGCACATATCCGAAAAAGAAAGGGATCCTCCCAAAAGTAATATTTCAAATCAGTGAAAAATTTCTTTTTCTGCTGATATGAAAATACTTTTGGAAGGACCTTAGCCACAAGATAGTTTGCATAGTATACAAACCATGGATAATCAAGATGCATAATTGTAGATACGGAAAATAGCGATTCCTCGGGAAATGTATCAGAAATTTCAAATTCATCTAACAATGATCGTAGTGGATTTTCTAAACGTGAAAGATGATCTGCCGCTAAGTTTTCCGCTTCTCGTTTATCCCTAATTTCTAAATCAAATTCTTGCAACAGAAGAACTCAACGGATTAAACGAGGCTTTACTTCCGCTTTGGCTAGCAAATATCTAAGGGCAAAGTGATCCGTGTATATTACCACTTTGGACAATGTTAAATATGATCTAAATTTATCGAACGCGAATACCACTGCTAGGAGTTCTTTTTCGCTAGTCGTATAATTCTCATGTGTATTATTAAGTGTTTTGTTAGTATAATATATAGGATGAAAATATTTGTTTTGGCGTTGTCCTAAAACAGCTCCTACCGCGAAACTGCTAGCGTCACACATGATCTCAAATGGTTGACTAAAATCGGGCGCGATCATAATAGGAGAATTAATTAATTTCTCTTTTAAGAACTCAAAGACATGTAGACACTCTTGTTCAAAAATAAAATGTGTGTCTTTTTCTAAAAGCATTGTAAGTGATTTAGCTATTTTACAGAAGTCCTTAATAAATCGGCAGTAAAATCGCGCATGTCCTAAGAAACTTCTCACTGCCTTAACGGAGGTTGGTGGTGGTAATTTCTCTATGGTCTCTATTTTCGCTCTATCAACTTGGATTCATTGGCTTGGGATTTTATGGCCAAGTACTAACCCTTCTTGTACCATGAAATGTCACTTCTCCCAACTAAGCGCTAGGTTCGTCTCCTACTAGTGCACCGAGAGACATGCCTACTACACCTCCTTCAGCGGAAACCATCAGGACGGTGGCTGAAGTCATATTTGTGATGATTAATGCCCAACCTGCAGGGCAAATGAACAACGCACCTCCTGTCGTGGAGCAAGAACCGGTTAGGGCAGCAGAGTCGAGAGTGGTGGAGCGCACAGCAGTTGATCTGGTAGAGCCGAGGAGAGCTACGGAGAAGCAGCTCAAGCATGTAATGGGCTTTAATCCCCCAGTATTTGACGGGACTGGAACGCCGGCTCAAGCTGAGAACTGGCACTCTACGATAAAGAGGATTTTTACAGCCACGTTAACCGAGGAGTGACAGAGGACCACCATAGCGACCATTCTTTTGGTGGGTGAAGCGAGGCTGTGGTGGGATGAGTTGGAGTTTCATCTCTTAGTGGGTAGACAGCTTGCTGATGTGCCTATGGAGAAATTTTCAAGATTGTTCCTGGCCAGATATCTACCCTCTGCTCAGAAGCTTGAGATGGAGAACCAATATCTTGGGTTGACTCAAGAATCCAGAAGCGTGGACGAGTACCTCCACGAGTTTACACGGTTGGGTCGGTATGTTGTGGCTATGTTTACGGAAGAGGAGAGGAAGACCAACAGATTTTATGATGGTCTTCGTGGTGACCTACAGTTACTCCTTGCTGAGCCTAAGGCGCAGGGCTTCCTAGCCTTGGTCAACTCAGCCCGGTCTTTGGAAAAGGTTGTGAAGGGCGTGCAAGAGAAGAATGACTCAGAAGAAAAGAAGGCAGAGTTCAAAGTGCCTAGTGCAAAGTCAGAATTCCGCAGATGGAACAAGAAGCAGAGGACTTCGAACTCAGCCCCTTCGTCTGGTGCGTCAGGGGCAACCACAAGTCGAGTCTCAGGAGCTTGCTACAACTGTGGGAAGACGGGGCATTTTGCTCGTGAGTGTTGGAGCGGACATGCAAAGTCCGAGAGGAAGTCTGGAGCGACTTATGAGGAGAAAGGGAAGGCGGTGGAGTCAACCGCGTCACATCATGCTCCAGTCCAGCCTAGAGTTTATAATCTTGGTCTGCAAGAGACCATAAAGCAAGCTGACGTGGTGACAGGTATGAGTTAATTTATAGCAGATTAACTTTTGTAGTTGTTACCTCTTTTATGTGTTAGCTTACTTCTGTTGTTGCTAGGATTTGTATTGATTCTCGATTTTCCGACGAGAACCTTTTTTGATACGGGAGCTTCGCATTCCTTCTTGTCCGAACGATTTGTGACGCGCATCGGGGTCCCTCCCTCGATGGCAAAAGACAAGTTGGATGTGTTGTTGCCCAATTGGTGCACAATGGGCGTGGATAAGGTCTGTGTAGTCAAGATTCGGATTGGGGATCAGGAGTTTGATTTGCGAGGGCTGACTCTACTGTTAGTAGAGTTCGATGTAATCCTTGGTATGGACTGGCTCTCGGAGCAGCGAGCTTACATTGATTGCAACTGAAAGGAGGTTAAGTTGGGATTAAATTCTGAACGGGAGACTACGTGTGCGGGTATAAAGGGGCCAGGGAAAGTTTTGATGTTGGCATTTCAAGTGATTAAGGCAGTTCGGTCTGGTGCAGAGCTGTTTATCACTTTAGTGCAAGCTTCAACGCCTAGGCCAAGTTTGGACAGTATCTCAGTTGTGTCCGAGTATCCTGATGTGTTCCCAGATGATCTCCCAGTAGCCCCTCCTCGGCGGGAGATTGATTTTACCATTGAGCTGGTACCGGGTGCCAAACCAGTGTCACGCTCTCCGTATCGGATAGCGTCGCGAGAGATGGCAGAGTTGAAGGTGCAACTGCAGGAGTTGTTAGAGCAAGGTTATGTGCGTCCAAATTCGTCGCCTTGGAGCGCACCGGTTCTCTTCGTTAAGAAGAAAGATGGGAGCTTGCGGCTTTGTATCGACTACCGGGAATTGAACAAGCTTACGGAAAAGAATAAGTATCCGATCCCGAGAATTGACGATCTATTTGATCAGTTGGTTGGGTCAACCGGACGTTGGAGGACATGGTTCGCATGTGCGTCCTAGATTTTGGAAAGCAGTGGGAAGATCACCTGTACATGGTGGAGTTTGCGTATAACAACAGCTTTCAGACGAGTATTGGAATGGCGCCTTTCGAGGCCTTGTACGGGAGAAAGTGTCGCACGTCGTTGTCTTGGTTGGAGACGGGCGAGTCGAAGCTTTACAAACGTCAAGCGGTGGAAGATGCCACTTCAGTGATACGGACAATTCATGAACGGTTGAAGATCGCTCAGGACAGACAGTCAAAGTACTATAACGTCAAACATAGGAATGTGGAGTTCAATGTTGGTGACTGAGTGTATTTAAAAATCAAGCTGTTAAAGGGTGTTTCGCGGGTTCGACGCTTGAAGAAGCTGAGTCCGAGATACCTTGGAGCATTTGAGATCCTGGAGCGTGTTGGCGAAGCAGCGTATAGATTGAAGCTGTCGGTGGAGTTAAGTGGGTTACACGATGTGTTCCACGTATCGGTGTTGTGTAAGGCGGTGCAAGAGTCTTCGCAGATTGTTGCGGTTGATCAAGTGTCAATTGATTACGAGTTGACGACAAAGGTCAAGCTTATACGTATAGAAGACGTTGAAGTCAAGCGACTCCGCAACAAGGATATCCGAATTGTTAAAGTCTGTTGGGATAATTGCGGACGTGAGGAGCTTTCTTGGGAGCGAGAGCAAGATATGTTGGAAGAATACCCCGAGTTATTCCATTCAGGTAACTTGTAATTTTGTGTACATTTACTTAATTTCGGGACGAAATTCCTTAAGTGTGGGAGATTTGTAACACCCCGAAAATTGTATTTGAGCTGGTCACGTCCAAAAAGGGATTTTGGTGTCTGTATAGGAGTACACGGCCTAGGACATGGGCGTGTCCAAGGCTGTGTCTGGCTGGTGTTTTGGCAGTTTTCATCCCGAGAAAGACACGACAAGTAACACGGCTGAATAACACGGGCGTGTCATTTGACACGGTCGTGTGCCTACCCGTGTCAGTACCTGTGTTCAGCAGGGCCGTGTCGGTTGGCCTGGCGGTTATATGTGACACGCCCCCGGACACGGGCGTGTCGAGGACCCAACACGGGCGTGTCGAGGGAGACACGGGCGTGTCTGAGCCCGTGTGAGTCTCTGTGTTCGACGATCGTGCCTGGATCGAGGCACACGGCCTGGGACACGACCGTGTGCCAAGCCGTGTTCGGCCAAGGCTGTTGATTTTTGAGCGGATCAGAGCCGTTCGATTTCTTTATTTAAAATCTGACGGCCCTGGGGAAACCCTGATCTGTTAAGGTCGGAAATAGAGGATCAATTCCTCATTTTCTCCCTTAGTCTCTCTCTCTCTCAAGGAGTTGGAAAGAGGAGGAAGGAGTTTTCCGGCTGCCGGCGGAGCACCGGAGCACCGATCAGAGAACCGACAGCGGATCCGTGGAGGGAATCCCGTTGCGAAGACTTCTATCCAGATAGTTTTCCATGCCGCCAAAGCGTACTACAAGGGTAACGATTCTCTACTTGAGCATGTGAAGCTCTTCCTTTTTGCATAGGGAAAACCCGCTCCCGCGAGTGTGCGGCGAGTGTGCGGTGTTCCTTGCGGTTGACGGGAATAGTCCCCCTTGAGTTGCATATAGAGTCCGGAATCGAAGTACGGGCATAGGCATTGTGTGTGAAGCCTACCCGGACATGTTGGTCTGGATCGGCGATGTTGCATTTGTTATGATTTGCCGGAGAAGACTCTGTGTTTTGGGGTTTTCGGGTTTCTATGCGGTAGATTGCAGCAGGGATCCATGGAGGTTAGCTCCAAGGCGCACCCGGAAAACTGAGCGGAATCGTTGTTCTGCTAACTTGGCGGTCTGGGAATCGGCCTTGAACATAACTGGGTTATGTGATTGATTGGAATATTAGGATGCGAGAGAAGCTTGGCTCGTGCGTACGTCTTAAGATGAACTACGCGGTTGAGCAACGGGCAAGTGGAATTGGATCTGTGCTATGTGGTTCGGTGTGAGAGACCTGAAAATGGGACTGGTCGTTGGCATAGTCGGGAGCTTTAGACAGTGGTCAGAAAGGCTAAAATGCTCATGTTGTTGCCATATTGGGGGTGGTGGTGAAGACGCTGAAGTGTCAGGATTCACCGTTAATGTGCTCTAAGTGCACGGAATGTTTGGCCTTGCGAGCCTGCACTTGTGGCGAAGTATGTTTTTACATGATTGTTTAGCTGGGCTAATGATATGCAGGGAAGGAGCACCGTCGTCCCGAGAAAGGGACGGGGTCGTTATAATTTGGTCGGCTTTAGCTGACCGTTGCCTGTTTGCCACCGTGCGGTGGAATGTTGCTTGCAGGTGCTGCGGAGTCGAGTGCAAAATAGCGGGCTGGAGCCCATGTTGTCGTGCTGGGCCTCGAAGGCCTTAGCGTATAGTTGTTTTTATTTTGTCATGTGTGGCCGGCCTGCGAACCGATGTATGTAAGACACTATTTGATAAGTGAACTATTGTAAGGCCATAAGGCCATGTATCTTTCAGTGTATGGTTATTTCATTCCAGTGGTAGCGAATGTGGACATTCATGTAAATTGTTTATTCAGTTTGGGTTCTTTCTACTTTTAAAATCTTCCGCTAGCATGCTCTGTGTAGGACGAGTTGACTAAATTGGATAGTTTGGTTATTAATACGTAACCCTTTCGTCTGTCCGTGGTATATGGCGTCGGGTTCCAGCTGGACCTTCTGTTATATGTCATACGACGGATGGGGGTGTTACAATTGATAAGCTAGATTGAATTATCTTTCAGGCAAGTGCACCTATCAATCATAGTATAAGAGAAATCTACATCTCGTGTCGTATTCCACGGGGCCTTTTCAAGCATTCGTATTCACCCTCACTTTATTAACATACCTATAATTAAAAGTGATTTCTAACATAAATTAACCTAACTATGATCATTTGGATAAGTCAACATTGGAAGATTGAACATGATAACAACCCGAAAGCTTATGAGCAATTACATGAAAATATTTATTCCTTCACTTTTATATGCAGGTAGCGCTAACCAGTGGAACTAAAGGTCTTGGAGCAAACAGAGGAGTTCACGGAGTCAACATGGCTGATGACAGGACAAAAATTTGGGGCACACTGGCGGACACACGGTCATGTTAATACCCGTGTCCTATGTACCCTGGAGCTGAAGAAATTGGACGCAGGAGACGGAGACTCACACGGGTAGGAACACGCCCGTGTGCCTACCTGTGTCATCTGACACGGCCCACTACCAAACACGTTTGTTCGTGGGGAACCGCCTAGGAACCGTCAACACGGCCTGACACACGACCGTGTTGGAACCCGTGTCCGACCTGTTTGCAAACGGACTATATAATTCCTGTAGAAAAATTAGAGAAGAACTTTTGGATCATTTCTGCATTAGGAGTATCCTGGAGAACGAAGTGGAACATCCAAGAGGAGGATTTGAAGGATATTTTTGTATGCTTTTATTCTTTCATTAATACCTTTGAATCTCCCCTTCTCTTGGTGATTCATCTTGATTTATCTTTTATTTTGCATGAACTTTCATTTGGAACAATTTGTTAATCAGGTCTCGCATTGTTTACATCAAATTTGTAGTATTTTATTTGTATGTAGGCTTACAAACAAAAAACTTTATCCTAATTATGAATTACTTATTTATCTTGCATGAATTGCAAATCTCTAGATTGAGAAATTAGATGTTTGTGATGAAATTTACATGTTCATAGTTTGGTGTAAGATCTCTTTATAATTCGAATTTCATGATCGAGAGATATGTTATTTGGATAATTAGAATACGAATAAATGAATTCATGATATTTTAGAGATAGGATTTCATGGATTTATGTAATAGATAGGGTGTTTTATTTAATGCAAATTTGAGTATTGTAAATTGTTCGAGAGAAAATTTACTAACTTAGATTTAGATTTTGAATTGCTCGAGAGAGAATTTGATAAATATTTATTCTTTACAATACAACAAATTTGATAGTCTTATGCTTTCATGATTAAATAGAATTGAGCGAATGAATGAATATTTTCATGTAATTGCTCATAAGCTTTCGGGTTGTTATCATGTTCAATCTATCAATGTTGACTTATCCAAATAGTCATAGTTAGGTTAATTTAGGTTAGAAATCACTTTTAATTATAGGTATGATAATAAAGTGAGGGTGAGTACGAATGTTTGTAAAGGCCCCGTGGAATACGACACGAGATGTACTTGATGCGGATTCATTTTACACTCTAGTCTGAACTATGTAGATGGGCATAAGATGAGGGAGTGGCAAAAAACTTTCGGGTAATTGCTTAGAATCGTTCCTAACGAGTGAGAGATAGTCTTATGCTTTCATGATTAAATAGAATTGAGTGAATGAATGAATATTTTCATGTAATTGCTCATAAGCTTTCGGGTTGTTATCATGTTCAATCTTCCAATGTTGACTTATCCAAATATTCATAGATAGGTTAATTTAGGTTAGGAATCACTTTTAATTATAGGTATGATAATAAAGTGAGGGTGAGTACGAATGCTTGAAAAGGCCCCGTGGAATACGACACGAGATGTAGATTTCTCCTATACTATGATTGATAGGTGCACTTGCCTGAACGATAATTCAGTCTAGCTTATGTCCATCTACATAGTTCAGACTATAGTGTAGAATGAATCCGCATCAAGTTTAATGAATGAATTAATGAGAGAATCGTTCATTTGGGACAGACGGAAAAGACTTCTTCGACATGGGCCAAGTGTTCCTCCCAACTGGCGATGTAGATGAGAATGTCATCAAAAAAGACCAGCACAAAGCATCGTAGGAGCTCCCGAAAGATCTCATTCATGTTGGCCTGAAAAGTGGACGGCCCCCAGGTCAGGTCGTTGGCCATCACCAGGAACTTGTAGTGACCATCGTGTGTTCGAAAGGCCGTTTTGTGGATATCTTCATCCCGAATCAGGATCTGATAATAGCTGGACCGCAAATCAAGCTTGGTGAAGCGTTGTGCACCGTGTCGCTCATCCAACAACTCTTCAATCAAAGGAATGAGGAACTTATCCTTCACGGTAGCACTGTTCAGTGCGCGGTAGTCGACACAAAACCGCCACGAACCATCCTTCTTTTTAACCAAGATAATCGGAGCGGATAAAAAACTCGTACTGGGACGGATGATCCCTGCAGCTAACATTTCCCGGACACTGCGCTCGATCTCCGCCTTCTGCATGTGAGGGTATCTGTATTGTCGGACGTTGGTAGGCTCTGCTCCCCCCTTAAGCACGATCTGATGGTCCCGAAAGCGCGGTGGAAGAAGAGCACGGGGCTCCTGGAATATGTCAGTATACCGATCGAGAAGCGACTGCATCTGGGCGGGTACCTCAGATGCCCCTGTGTCGGCCGCCCTTATTCCCAACAGCACTGTCATACTTCCTTCCTCGTCAAGCCGCAGAAGACTTCGAACAGATATCTCCTTAATCAGAGATGCTTTGATTCCCTTCAAACAGAACTGTCGTCCGTGTTGTGAGAACTTCATGGTCATGTGATCCCAGTCAAAAGTGACTCGTCGTAGCTGGCGCAGCCAATGTACTCCCAACACCATATTGGAACCTCTGATCGGGAGAAGGTAAACATCGGTTCGCCCCGTGTAACCCTGTATGTTGAGCTCCACCTGCTTCAATACTCCTTCACACTGCAGCTTGCTACCATCGGTCACCATAACCTAAAAGGACGCCCCTTGATCCACCACGTGTCCCAGTCTGCGCGCCACCTCTGGATGGATGAAACTGTGGGTACTCCCAAAGTCAATCAGGATCGTCATGTTTTCCCTCCGGATCTTGCCTGCCATGCGCATAGTGAGGGGGGTCGTGCAGCCCTCCATCGCCTGTAGCGAAACTCCAAACTCGGTCACTGCCAACTCCTCTGTCATATCTGGCTCAGGACCCTCGTCCATCTCGTCTTCCCCATCCTCATGTAGCATGAACATCTGAACCTTCTGACATTTGTGCCCAGAAACGAACTTCTCGTCACAGTTGAAACACAACCCTTTGTCCTTCCGCGCCTGAAGTTCCGCCCAAGTCAGTCGAGTGACAATCGGCTTGCTTGGACCTTGCAGTTCCTTCCTGACCAAAGTCGTGGTGGTTGTGGTCGTAGTACGTGCTATGCTGCGAGTACGTTGCCTATTGTAACGTTCTTCCTGTATCCGAGCAAGGCTGATCGCATGGTTTAAGATGCGGGGCATGTAGGATTGTATCTCATTCCGCAAATAGTCTTTGAGACCCGACACAAAACAACTGAGCAGCGTCTTTTCTTCCCACTGTAATTGTTTCGCCAACTTTTCAAACTCAGTGCGGCACTCCATCATGGTACCCTTTTGGCAAAACTTCTGTAGGAGTGCCTCAAAGTTCTCATACTCCAACGGCTCAAAGCGAGCGGTAAACCCGTCCACAAAGTTCGTCCAGGACACATAATCCTTGCCCCTCAAAAACCACTGCACCCAATGAAAAGCATCATCTTCCAGATGGAACGATGCTAACTGCACCCACTGGCCTTCGGGAACCTCCTGATAACTGAAAAACAGTTCTGCCTTCTGCAACCACTCCAAAGCATCGCCGCCATGGAACTTCGAAAAATTCATGTGTGTCAACTTTGGCGGCATGTACGGCCGCTGGCCGACATGTCCACACCACCCCGCTTCCTGTCCAAATCCTGACGGTCTCCTTGGTTCTTTGAGTTTAAAAGGTATGCCCAGGAAGCCACGGCGAAACAGCCCCGCCGCTGGAGCACCACCCCACTGCATGCCTCCTCTTGTCGGATGAAGTAGCAGGCCCTCCCCTCCTCCATATGGGGGAACCGGCCACCCACCCCCTCTAGCGTCCAAATCGTCGGGCCAAATCCGGCCGTTTCGATCCCGCTAAGGCCATCCCCAGACGTGATGAACCCCATGATGCCTCACGTGCCTGATCCGACCCCACCGAGGCCACCCGTGCTCGATTCGAACCCGTCGCTACCTCCAGCGCCCGATCTGAACCCGCTGATGCCTCCCGTGCCCGATCTGACCCCGCAAGGGCCACCCCCGTCTGCTCCGACCCGGCCAACGCCTCTCGTGCTCGATCCGGCCCCCTGCGCGATGCCCGTTTCCCTTTTCGGGCCCGCCTGGCCTCCGTTGACGACGATCCGGCAGGGATCGACTCCTGGAGCGGAAGATCCGCCCGGATCCTCCTCCATCACAGCCTTACCCTTCAAATTTTGTGCCAACAACATCATAATCTCCTCCATTCGAGTGTCGATCCGTTCTTCGAGCGTTTGGGCGGAAGTTTCATGTTTTCCTCGATTGCGGCCACCGAATCCGTCAATCCTACGAGATTTTCCTCTAGGGTTTCAAAGCGGCCGATTTCCTCTTGCGTTCGAGTGGTTACCATGGTGGAGGAAAGAATCTCTGATACCAATTGTTAGGAGAAGAAGGGGGGAGGGAGATAGAGATCTAGAGAAGATTTGAAAACTAGGGTTGAGAAAGATAGAGAAGAGGCAAAACCTGAAATATTCTTGCTTGTCTTCAAAACGGGGGGTTCCGGGTATATTTATACAAGGACCCAAGGCCGGCCGGCCGGCCCTAATGGGGCTGAACCGGGTTGGTTCGGCCCCGAGGGCCGGTTCTTCAAAGAGTAGGGGCTGAACCAGTTGGTTCAGCCCCGTGGTAGCTTCCGCATCTCTCCCGCCGTCTCGTGTACTGACGCCCAAATAGTCGGGCTTCGTCCGGGGGCGTAACAAATTCTGTCGCCACCCCGCTTCCTGTCCAAATCCTGACGGTCTCCTTGGTTCTTTGAGTTCAAAAGGTATGCCCAGGAAGCCACGGTGAAACGGCCCCGCCGCTGGAGCACCACCCCACTGCATGCCTCCTCTTGTCGGATGAAGTAGCAGGCCCTCCCCTCCTCCATATGGGGGAACCGGACACCCACCCCCTCTAGCGCCCAAATCGTCGGGCCAAATCCGGCCGTTTCGATCCCGCTAAGGCCATCCCCAGACGTGATGAACCCCATGATGCCTCCCGTGCCTGATCCGACCCCACCGAGGCCACCCGTGCTCGATCCGAACCCGTCGCTACCTCCAGCGCCCGATCTGAACCCGCTGATGCCTCCCGTGCCCGATCCGACCCCGCAAGGGCCACCCCCGTCTGCTCCGACCCGGCCAACGCCTCTCGTGCTCGATCCGGCCCCCTGCGCGATGCCCGTTTCCCTTTTCGGGCCCGCCTGGCCTCCGTTGACGACGATCCGGCAGGGATCGACTCCTGCAGCGGAAGATCCGCCCGGATCCTCCTCCATCACAGCCTTACCCTTCAAATTTTGTGCCAACAACATCATAATCTCCTCCATTCGAGTGTCGATCCGTTCTTCGAGCGTTTGGGCGGAAGTTTCATGTTTTCCTCGATTGCGGCCACCGAATCCGTCAATCCTACGAGATTTTCTTCTAGGGTTTCAAAGCGGCCGATTTCCTCTTGCGTTCGAGTGGTTACCATGGTGGAGGAAAGAATCTCTGATACCAATTGTTAGGAGAAGAAGGGGGGAGGGAGATAGAGATCTAGAGAAGATTTGAAAACTAGGGTTGAGAAAGATAGAGAAGAGGCAAAACCTGAAATATTCTTGCTTGTCTTCAAAACGGGGGGTTCCGGGTATATTTATACAAGGACCCAAGGCCGGCCGGCCGGCCCTAATGGGGCTGAACCGGGTTGGTTCGGCCCCCGAGGGCCGGTTCTTCAAAGAGTAGGGGCTGAACCAGTTGGTTCAGCCCCGTGGTAGCTTCCGCATCTCTCCCGCCGTCTCGTGTACTGACGCCCAAATAGTCGGGCTTCGTCCGGGGGCGTAACAAATTCTGTCGCCACCCCGCTTCCTGTCCAAATCCTGACGGTCTCCTTGGTTCTTTGAGTTCAAAAGGTATGCCCAGGAAGCCACGGTGAAACGGCCCCGCCGCTGGAGCACCACCCCACTGCATGCCTCCTCTTGTCGGATGAAGTAGCAGGCCCTCCCCTCCTCCATATGGGGGAACCGGACACCCACCCCCTCTAGCGCCCAAATCGTCGGGCCAAATCCGGCCGTTTCGATCCCGCTAAGGCCATCCCCAGACGTGATGAACCCCATGATGCCTCCCGTGCCTGATCCGACCCCACCGAGGCCACCCGTGCTCGATCCGAACCCGTCGCTGCCTCCAGCGCCCGATCTGAACCCGCTGATGCCTCCCGTGCCCGATCCGACCACGCAAGGGCCACCCCCGCCTGCTCCGACCCGGCCAACGCCTCTCGTGCTCGATCCGGCCCCCTGCGCGATGCCCGCTTCCCTTTTCGGGCCCGCCTGGCCTCCGTTGACGACGATCCGGCAGGGATCGACTCCTGGAGCGGAAGATCCGCCCGGATCCTCCTCCATCACGGCCTTACCCTTCAAATTTTGTGCCAACAACGTCATAATCTCCTCCATTCGAGTGTTGATCCGTTCTTCGAGCGTTTGGGCGGAAGTTTCATGTTTTCCTCGATTGCGGCCACCGAATCCGTCAATCCTACGAGATTTTCTTCTAGGGTTTCAAAGCGGCCGATTTCCTCTTGCGTTCGAGTGGTTACCATGGTGGAGGAAAGAATCTCTGATACCAATTGTTAGGAGAAGAAGGGGGGAGGGAGATAGAGATCTAGAGAAGATTTGAAAACTAGGGTTGAGAAAGATAGAGAAGAGGCAAAACCTGAAATATTCTTGCTTGTCTTCAAAACGAGGGGTTCCGGGTATATTTATACAAGGACCCAAGGCCGGCCGGCCGGCCCTAATGGGGCTGAACCGGGTTGGTTCAGCCCCCGAGGGCCGGTTCTTCAAAGAGTGGGGGCTGAACCAGTTGGTTCAGCCCCGTTGTCGCCTTCGCATCTCTCCCGCCGTCTCGTGTACTGACGCCCAAATAGCCGGGCTTCGTCCGGGGGCGTAACAAATTCACATACAATCTTAATTATTAAAAGCGCAAGGCGCATCAAGGCTCAAAGGAGTCTTGTAGCCAACGCTTCTGACAAAGGCAAGACACAACCACGTTCATTTTAAAAAATAAGCATCAAACATCAGTTCATCATCTTGATCAAATTTTGCATTTATTCTACTCATTAATTATTCACTGCTATTAATTATCTCTTAAAAATAGAATTAATGTGATCACTTGCATCATATCTAAGTTTTAACACTTGATTATGTTTCACAAACGCTAAATCATGCAAACATTATTGAGTTATTGCATTATTTCTTTCTTCCCTTTGGATAAAAAGATTTGCAACAGAAATCGCACACAGACGTCTCTTTTATGCTCCAAAGGCAAACAAAAAAGTGCACAAAGGTGCAAGCTTCTAAGCCTGTTGAGCCTGAAGGTATTGTTGCCAGACTATATGTGACTGCCATAGGGTTTATGTTACCAGGTAGAAACTTTTGACGTCCGATATTATGCATATGGGGATTATCTTCTCCATATATTGTGCACCCAGGGATTATCTTCTCAAAGGAACTATGTAGCTTGTCGTTAAATATAAAGAATAAAGTTTATCTCAAAGGAACAATATGACTGGTGAAGCATTTTGTTATGTGCTGCGGACAGAGAGTGAAAATTACGGCAAGAGGAAGGAGGATCTTCCAGTTTGACGTTTTTGGAAGGGGGAAGAAGGCGGCGGCCTGAGCCCAGTGGTCTTGGGATGAGGGGCAGCCTGGAGAGAGAAATCAGAATGAGAGAGGATGGACAAATTAGAAATTTCTTCTTGCTTGCCTTGTCTGGTACCCCCACATGAGTATAAGCAGAAAGAGTCACATCAAAAATAAATAAATACTATCAATAAATAAATTGAACAGAGAGAGAAACTACAATATGGAACATTATTACAGTTCAATAAATGATCCACCCTCATTCCTTCGATCAAATTAAGGGTCCGTTTGGCACAGCGGAGGCGATTGTAAATGCAGTGGTTACGAAATGTCATACGTTTGGCGCATCATTTTTTCTCCGGTAAATTTGGGCAAAATCGTCGTCATAATGCAATGTGTGTTAGACATGACAACAGTTATGACCGTCACCAAGAAAAAAAAATTAATTTTCAACAACTGCACTCATGACCACCACCGCAATGCCAAACGGACCATAAGTTTTAATATATAGAACACTATTACAGTCAGCTAACCTGCACCTGCATGAATCCTTGGAGCTTATCGCCTCTGCATCTTTGATACAAGCAATGCCGAGAATGAGCTCAGACTCTCAGCGGCTTTCTTTTTTTCCTCGCGATTATAAGAAGAATATATTCAGGTAAGCTATGAAGCGCGGATACATGAACGCGGATACATGAAAGAGCATCCATGTTGGCTCAAAAACATTTAGGAGCGTAGAAAATATTCAGAAATTCATTCATGAAACACTGAAAACGCTGCAATAATGATACATACCAGATCATCGCCTTCAAGAGTGCATTCCTCAAGGCCCCTTCTTAATAGTTTTCTTTTCTTCAACTTGGTCACAGCATAATTTAGCAAAAGCAACTTTTAGTCTTAAAATTATTGGCAACATTTTCCACTTGAAAACTTGAACATCAACATCTCCATGACACATATCACAACTTCACCACATTCTTCAACTTGAAAATAAAAAGTGCAATCATGAAATTAGTCTAAAATCTATTGAAAACATTTATCTGTGTGAGCATGAATACAACAACACTCAAGCCTTTATCCCACTATAGTGGCGTCGGCTCTGTGTGGGCATGAATGCAGGGGTAAATTTTCTATACGCCCAACAAATACTTCCCCTAAAATTACAGTTTGAAGCTTTAAGTTATATTTTTATAAAATAATTGACGGAATATAAATTATGATATTTTTACGGTCATTTTAGTACTCATTTGTATATATTTTGAAATAAAAACCAGTCGGTTGGCCGCCCCTCTAAGCCGCACCGGTGACCGCCCCCTTGGCCGCCGACGTCCAAGGCGGGAGCAGCCCGGTTGGCCACCCCTCTCGACCGCACGGGTGGCTGGGCAAGGGGGCGGCCTGGGCGGTCGCCGCTTTGGCCGCCAGCGGCCAAGGAGGGGGGCGGTCCGGTGGGCCGCCCCCCTTGGCCGCACCGGCAGACAAGCAAGGGGGCAGCCCGGGCGGCCGAGGAGGGGGGCGGCCCAAGCGGCCGCCCCACTTGGCCGCATGAACCGAGGCAGGCAGCCGGAGTCCGGGGAGGAGGCCGGTCGCCCGCAGCCGCCGAGGCGTGGCGTTTTCCCCATCATGTTTAGTGGGATCGGCGCGCGGAGGATCGGGCGCGTTGATCGTGCGCGCGGTCAAACCCATGATCCCACTAATTTTAGTGGAGATCATGGGGGTGGCTATGTGCACACCCTTTACCTATAAAATGAGGTTCATCCCCAACAATTGTCCCTCAGATCCTTGTTGCACGAGGCCGCTTCGGACGAAGAAAAACAAGAATCTTGTTTTGTTTACTTTCATGACGGCGATGGTAGCGAACTGTGACGGACTTGCGCTGGCGAGCGGCTGCGCCCTGCAAACTCTGGTAAAAATGTTAGCATATATTATGGTATTGGAAAGGTGGCGACCGTGTCTGGGGGAGGAAGTTATTGCTCCTGCAATCGTGGTGGTGTGCGGGGTCGCACATGGGCGTGCGTGAGCATGCGCGCGTAGACACGTGTACGAGGGCGCGTGGATGCCACCGCGGAGGTGTGGGCGGTCGCACCCGCGCTGGAGAGTGCGCGGTTGGCCGTGTATGCAGGCACGTGCCAGACCGCACGCGCGGTCGCGTGCCTGGTCGCGCGGGCGCGTGTGCGCGCCCATTCCCCCGCGTGGGAGCACGTGTGGGGCGCACCCGACCCCGCGCGCGCGCCCGACCGTGCCCGATCCCGTGCCCGCCCGGCCGCGAGCGGGCCAGGCCGTGCGTGTGCCTAGTTGCGCGCGGTCCGAGCTGTGTGTGTCTGGCTGCGTGCGCGCGTGCTTGAGGCCATGCGTGAACGCTTGTGTTGGGGCTTTTCGTGCGTGTCGGGGCACGTGTATACGTTCGGGCGTGTCGCGAACTTTTTTGTGCCTGACGAGAGTGGATGATTTTTGACCAGACTTTTTAGCCTAAACTTTTATTCTTTGGGACAGGGCCCAAAACGTACTGCTCGGCCGATGCGTCTTCGCGCTTTTCTTACCAAGGACCAAGTTGCAATTTGGAGGAGAATCGGCCTTTCTGCCGACTTTGAAGTGAGGATACCGCGTGCTGAGGAGAGGGTGCAAAATCCTCCTCGAGGCTGGCTGACGATCTGCGAGACTACCTTGAGATCGTGATTTCGATTCCCCCCATGCGAGGAAGTGGTTGAGATTCTGAAGTCATGTGGCGTGCTGATTTCTCAATTTACTCCCTTGGGTGTGGTACGCCTCATGGGGTTGGTTGTCTTATTTTGTGAGTATGGCCGAAAACATTCTTTGGATTGCTTCCGGGATTGGTGTGATGTTTGCTCTGACAGTGGCGAGCGGGTGGAGATTTGCAGCAACAAGAGTTGGCTTGATTTTGAGATTCGGACGGACCACCGCCACGGAAATACTTTGTTCGGTTATGTCAGCAATTCTTGGGGCTTGCTGGAGTTGTGGAACGCATTGTCTGACCGTTGCCATCACCAAAAGGGAAAGGAGCGGGGGTTCTCTCCAATACTTGGATTTTCAGAGCCTCGTGAGTTGGCTAACCGTCTGTTCTGGATTTCTTCGTTTGTGGAAGAAAAGCGTTTGTTGCGGTGTGGCATTTCTTCAGTCTCTGGGCGGACCACTGAGACGTCTTTGGGTTGTAGTCGGAAAAGGCTGTGGTAGTTTCCCGAGGTGGCGGGAGCTCGGTGCCTTGTTTGTCTTCTCCGAGTGTTGATTCTCCTTCGGGTGGCCGTGGTGGTTCGCCTCCCGAAGTTCAGGTGCTTGATTCGTCTGCCCCCCAGTCTTTCCCTGCTAAGGCAGCGGCTCTGAGGCTATCTTCTTCTTTGAAGGCGATGAATGAGGTGGTAAGTGAGCTTGATCATTTTCGGCTCTTCTTTTATCGTTGTATTGCACTGACTTCTCTCTTTTCTTTTCAAATCGAGGCTCAGGTTCAGATTATCGTTACCTGGAATGACCATTATGCGAGTTTGAAGGATGGATACCTGGCCCTCCAGGAGAAATTTCAAGCCACGGCGGGTTCTCATCTCCTTGAAGGATGATCATGACCGAGATGTTTCTCGATTTTGCTGGATGGGATCGGAGCTGAAAACGGAGTTGGAGGAAACTCGGGTTTCCCTAGAAGTGGAGAAGTCTCTAGTGGAGAGGACTACGCAGATGCTGAAGCGCGCTAAAGAGGAGACTTCTCGTTTGGAGGCGGAGCTCGGTACGGCGAAGGCCCAAGGGGGGCGCTATCTTCTGATAGCCGTATGTCGGAGTTGAAGGCTGTTGGCCTTGCACAGTATATGTAGTCTCTGGATTACATGCAGGATCGGTGTTTGATCAGCGAGGAAGTTCGCGAGGAGATCTGGAGCAAAGAGGTGGAGCCTCATATGAAAGATGTTCGAGAGTTAGCCCTCAGGCGTGGAGTCTCGAAGGCTTTTTGTCTTGTTGGCAGAAGCTTGAGATGCGATTTATCTGGCCTTAGCTTTGATGATATCTCTGGTGACGAGAAGGGCTGAGCATATTATTCGACACTCGAAAATCGTTCGAAAATTAAGCCAAATCGGAATCGGTTAAAATTGATTCGATTCAATTTGAGTCGATTCAATTTGACTCGAATCTGATTTCGAGCCAGCCCTGAATCGCTCGAAATATGATTTGAATCAACTCGAATTAATTAAAAAAATTATGTATTTATTAATATATTTTTATTTTAAGATTAAAAATAACAAAATTTAAACCAAAATAAAAAAAATAAAGGCTTTAAGTGTTTCATTTGCTAAATTTATAGGTTGCCCAATTTTATTTTGAGCAAACTAGGAATAAAACGAAAAATTGCTAAATTTCGAGTCGACTTGATTCGATTTTGACCAGACTCGATTCGATTTCGAGCAGACCGGAATCGAGTCATTTCGAGTCGAGCCGACTCGACTCGAAATCAGTTTCGATTTCGAGCCGAGTTCAAGTCGAAAATTTCGATTTCGAGCCCTAGTGACGAGGGCTCTGATGTTGATGCGGCTGACATGTAGCGGCGTTGTTTTCTTGTATTAGTGTGTGTTTGCATTTTTTGCTTTTTCAGTAGGTCGTTGTTGTTGATTAACGGTTGTTGACTGACGCGTTTGCGCATGTATTTGTATGTTGTTGTAATGAGGATTGTGTCATTTCTCTTGCCTGAGCACTGTTTGACTTGTAGTGTTGTTTTGTGGGGGCTAGAATTGTGTCTGTAGTTGGTTAGTAACTTAGTTCGCACGAGGATTGCTCGCGGATTAGTTCGCACGGGGATCGCCAGCGGCTTAATTCGCACGAGGATCGCTCGTGGCTTAGTTCGCACGAGGATCACTCGCGGCTTGGACGTGAGGGGGGCAGACCCTGACGATGTCCTGACGTAGAAAGGCAGGTTTGGTGAATAGTTTTTTGTATTCAAACCGCATGCGCAGTCTTACTTTTTACACGAGGATCGCTCGCGGCTTAGTTCACACGGGGATCGCCCGCGGCTAAGTTCGCACGAGGATCGCCCGCGGCTTTGTTCGCACGGGGATCGCCCGCGGCTTTGTTCGCACGGGGATCGTCCGTGGCTAAATCTTACCTTAAACTAATCAGACACTGTTGAAAACAAAACATAATGTTTAAATAACAGATTGTCTATACGCGTCCGTTCTTGCGGTTCTTACTGGTCATAGAGTTCAAATATGATAAAAGCATCTTTGAGGGAGTTCAAAATAAGGAGTCACTGATATTCAGGCTACGGCTTCTGTTGGTTGGGCTTGCTTAGAGTAGCACGTCTTGGCAACTTCTTGGTTTCCACGCACAACTCTTGTTCCTCTACTAGTGGGGAATTTCAAGGCGAGGTGCGAGATCGAAGGAATGGCTTTGAAGACCGACTGGATAGGCCTTCTGAAGATCGTGTTGTAGGGCGAGCTTGAGTTTATTACGACGAACTGGATTACGTGCGTAACTTGCCTTGGAAACTCTCTCATGATGACTGGTAAAGTTATCGTCCCTTGCACTTGGACTGGATGGTAGTCGAAGCCGTAGACGGGTCCGGCTGCTGGCGTGAGATGTTGGACTGTAAGTTTCATACTTTGAAGAGTGGAGAAGAATAAGACGTCGACTGAACATCCATTGTCGACAAGTATCCTTTCGACCTGGCAGCAGAGATCTCTGATTCCTGCGCTGATCACAAGAGGGTCTTGGTGGGGTATCTCGATTTGCTCAAGGTCCTCATCCATAAAGGCTATAGTGGAGTCTTGTTTGCGTCCTCCATCTGCGTGAACGTCCTCTCGAGCACTTATCAAAAATATCTGGGTAGAGAGAATTGGCGACCCGGCGATAGATTCGATGTTTCCGATTATCTGCTTGTCACAGGCCCCTCCTTGCTGGGCGTCCAGCTGATCTCTTGCCTGCCTAGGGGGAGCTTGTTGATCTTGTTGGCGCCCTTGCATTAATCTACCTAGGAGTCCCTGGCGAACTAGGCGCTCGATTTCGTCTTTTAGTCTTGCACACTCTTTTGTGGTGTGACCAGTTCCCCGATGGAATTTGTAATACTTTGATTGATTGCTTCTGGGATTCGGGGCAGGCTGCTTAGGACGGTCCATAGTCGGCTCGTTCTGGATGGCATAAAATACATTCGTGTGAGTGGTGTTCAGCGGAGTATTCTCGGGATGGCTGGTCCCTCTGGAAATCACGTCGTCGCTGGTCATTTTGGCGTTCTTCCTGAAATCTTCCTTCCTGGGCTTTTGAGGGTTGTTCTCTATCCCTCTTGCGCTTCTGGTCTCCGTCGAACAATTGACGATGGGCTTCGATAGCTTGATCTGCTGCTATCTGTGCTTCCACGCGGTGCACAAGGTCTGGGTAGCTTGGGACAGTTTCTCTCATTAGTGCAAATTAGAATCCACTGGGGCGAAGCCCTCCAAGAAATACTCCTCTTAATAGTTTTGGATCTACTTCAGGGATCTGACGGGCTTCCGCGGTGAACCAGCGGAAAATTTCCTTCAAAGATTCCTCCTCGTTTTGTCGGATTCCCGACAAGTGTGGGGTCTCGGACGATTTTTCGGTTGGCGATGAACTGGTCGGTGAACTGCCTAGTGAGCTCTGTAAAGTTCGTGATAGTTCATTCCCTCAGAGAATGGAACCAAGTCCGAGTTTGACCTTTGAGAGTGGTTGGGAAGACTTGACATAGTAACTGATCAGGTGCGTTATAGATCCTCATGATCGTGGTAAAATGGTTGACGTGTTCTAGCGGGTCGTCTGTCCCGTTGAAGGTTTCGATACTCGGCAGTTTGAAGTCATGCGGGATTGGATGAGTCAAAACCGGGGGTGCAAGTGGGGAGCTTTGGTGAAGCGGTCGACGGGGATGAATAGCTTGGCGGCCAACCTGACTGCACTCCTCTGCGATCACTTCTCGTATCTCTTCCCGAGTGAATCTATCGCGCAAGGGTAAGCGGGGTTCTTCCTCCAAGACTTGGTCGCGACGACCAGTTCCGGCCGCTCTGAGGACCGGGTGAGTGGAACTAGCGGCATCGGAGAATTCTTCTAACGCTTCTCTTCGTGGTGCTTCTCTTAGTTGGTCATGGCTTAGTGGAGGCAGGGGATTGGCTGGTGCAGGCGACTGAGTCGGAGGTGCCCCCATATTCCTGAGCAGAGTGAGCATCTCGGTTTGCTGCTCCTCCATCTGACGAACTCATCCCTCCAATGTTGTTACTGGGGCGAGAACCGTTTCTGCCACGAGAGGCAAGTCTACAAGTAGGTAGGAGTGGGCAGGCTCAATGTGCCCCCCGCGGAGGAATACTTCCGTTGTCCGGGCGCTTCTTTTTGCCATTGAAGTCGTTCCTTGGGAGCTGTCAGATTGGAGGTTCTATCTCTTCGTACCGTTGTGTGGGGGGTACAATCTTCTGAAGATATTGGGAACTTGATTCCCACAAACGGCGCCAAACTGTTGTGGACCAACTCGACGTCCCGGTCGGGCCGGATTTCTTGGACCGTCTTAGCTCTCGGGACGGTCAAGCGCGCACACAATCAAAAGAGTAGGTTGATTGTACACAAGCAGTTTTAACGTGGAAAAACCCCTCAACTGAGTAAAAAATCACGTGACCGGATATGTGCCGGTCAAAATCCACTATTTCGTGGGGATTACAGCTGGTTTGTAAAGTCAAGGGTGACAGATCACCTCTCATTACAATTATGGGGTGAGAGACCACGTTGCACACAGCGGACGACAGGCCGTCGCGCCGAGAGTTGTTACAGATTGCGCTTTGCGCCGGTGGTCTTCGGATAGCGACTTGCTGATTCTGGATGGGAGGCGGCACACTTGGTCTTGTAGTTGCTGGGGCCTCTTGGAACTTGGACGATTCGGCTTCGTCGTGGTGTGGTGGCGACTTGACCCGCTCGTAGCTCGGGTGTGGCTCGTAGGAGGAAACCGACAGAGCTTCGACCTGAGAAAGAGAAAGATCAAAAGAAGATGAGCAATGAGGAGGCATTGAGCTCCTTTTATAGGCTCCAGGAGGTGGTTACGGTGATTACGCGGCTATCCGCACACCGTAACCACCTTTATAAATGTTTTTACTATAGTTTTTGATACGCGTATCCAGCTACTTGGAGACCGCCATGAATAAATAATAAAATATTAATTAAATTTCTCCCACTAATCTGATGGTTAGTGGGTAGTTGCACGTGGATCGAACGGCCGAGTACGCTCCCCATCAATTGAACGGCGGGAACAGGTCTCTACGGGCGAACGGCGAACTTGTCGCCAAGTTCGCCGGCGATGGAGGGCCGCCGACGACGGCCGGGGCGAGGTGGCCGCTCCCTTTGGCCGCGCACCGGCGACCGAGGGTGGGGGCGGTCGGCCGCCCCTTTGGCCACCTGCGGCCAAGGCGAGGGGGCGGCCGCTCCTTTGGCCACCGGCGGCCAAGAGGGGGGAGGCCCGGTCGGCCGCCCCCCTTGGCCGCACCAACGGCCGAGCAAGGGGACGGCCCGGGCGGCCGCCCACTTGGCCGTTCGGGCGGCCGAGGAGGGGGGCGTCCCAGGCGGCCGCCCCCCTTGGCCGCATGAACGGAGGCGGGCGGACGGCATACCGGGAGGAGGCCGCCCGCCCGCCGCCGGCGAGGCGTGGCGGTTTCCCCATCATCTGTAGACGTGTAGTGGGATCGGCGCGCGGGGGATCGGGCGCGGTGATCGCGTGCGTGGTCAAACCCATGATCCCACTAATTTTAATGGAGATCATGGGGGTGGCTATGTGCACACCCTTTACCTATAAAATGGGATTCATCCAACTATATTTTATGGACCGTCATTTACAACTGTAATTTTACGGAAAAAAAGAGATCTTATGTCTCGTATAGAAAATTTACCCTGAATACAGAGGCAAACATTGTATTGTCTCTTATGTCTATGACTTCTTTCTTGCAATCTTCTTTTTATTCACATTTTGTGGGTCAACGCTGACATCGCACACTATTTCATAGGGTACCAAAAAAATATAGTGCTCCACAGGAACCCAGTTGTAACAATAAATAATTGAGCAACTTTTTCATGATTAAGAATAAGTCTTTGTTTGGGTAACAAATTTGTCTTGTTTGCCTTTCAAAAATGTGAATTTTTTAGAATCAGGTCCTCCACATATCCGGAGAAATTGTGCACGATCATGCATAAGCATTTTTTTGATCCTGCACCATCATTCTGATCGTGCACGGTCAACATGACTGCATGCGAGATCATTTTTGTGATCACGGGCTATAAGAGAATGATCGTCCACAATCCCAGACAAATTTGGCTTCAAAAACATGGAATTTGTGAATAATTGAAATTTTTTATCATCAAACAAAAAAAACGAGGGGCTCATATCAAGTGTATTGCGAATCACAGTGGGAAGAACCCAACAATCCATCATTAAAGAGATGCAGATTAAGGATGCAAAAAATCAGAGAAGAGAGGAGTCACCATGCCCAGAATAAAGGAGGGCGGCATCTCCTCAACCATCCCTTCAAACATCCCCTTACTGCATCCTCTTCCATATTTAAACGGATAATTTCCAGAGTTTCTAATCCCACAATTCATTCCTCTCTCTTTGTAATCATAGCCCCAAGTGTTTGAGGTAAAAAAAAAAAAGAATACTTCAAAGAGGATAATAACAAGAAAAGAATAGATGGATGAACAAAATTTTACTTTGAGGGAACGAAGAAGTGCAAATTAAAGTGTACAGAGAATAAGAACAAGAACTAGGAAAAAAACAAGTCTTACCTCTCGGAGTGCAAATTTTGGCACTTCGCACCCTGAATTTTTAAAATTGGCACTTTACATCCCCTCAATTACTGATTTTTGGCAATTTGCACCCCAAACGAACATTTCAAGAGTATTTAAGTCTGTGCAGCGCAAAATGCTCATTTTGACAATTTGCACCCCGAATTATTGGTGCTACCCAGACCTAAATACTCTGGAATGAGCATTTTTTGTGCTGTCCGGACCTAAATACCCTTGAAATTTTGGCATGAGGGTGCAAAGTGTCAGAGATCGGTAATTTGGGGGTGCAAAGTGCCAATTTTTAGATTTGGGGTGCAAAGTGCTAAACCTCCCTAATTCGAGGGTGCAAAGTGTCAAATCCCCATAAAATAAAGAATTTAGCTTTTTTCAAAGGAGACGTGACTTTGGCAAAAATGCATTTGGATCCATTGAAACAGAGCATTAGCGTTTACCCTCCATGTCAAGAAGAATCTTACATTGAAAGTTCAAAAAATGCATGTTTGATCACGCGCAATCACCTGCACATGTGCGGACCCGGCATCCAAAATTTCGTGTTTTGAAAGGCAAACAAATCAAAAATCATCACCCAAACTAAGCCTTATTTTTAACCATGAAGAAATCGCAGAACCATTAAATAGTTGAACTAAATTAAAAGCTACTTTGCAAATAAAACCTGTGGCATAAATAAAATGTGAAAGTGTAGCATAGTAAAAGTACAAAATGGGCCCAATAATGAGCTCTTTACATGGGCTTTTCTAACAGTTACCAATTTTCTTTCTGGAAATGAAAAACTCGTTACTGGTTCGGAGCTCAAAGAATTATTGCGGGATGCAGCACCCGGTCTGATGACGCCTACGTCTTTCCTGCCCAAGCAAACACAATAAGCAGTGAGTGGGAAAAAACCCAAATAATTAGGGTTTTGTGCTTATAAACTATGCAGACATTCTGTTTTCACCATAGAAAGACCTTGGTGGTCATGAAGAAGCCCTATCATTCAAATGTTGGGAACTTTCATACCTGCTTCGCTATAGTCCATGACGAGCAAGCTGGGGTTTTAGGTTCATTAGGAATAAGTTGGAGAGGTCTTACAGCGACGTCGGTAGCGCGGGATCGGTTGCTTTGCATCCGGGAGATTCGTCGGGCTTGGGGAAGGCTGCTTCTTTTCCGGCGAGTTGTGATCAACAATGAGATAGGATCGGGCGCAGGCATTTGGAAAAGTCGAGCTGAGAAAGGAAGGTATAGAATATAGGAGTTCTCGGCTAGGTCTGGTTTACAAATAGAGAACTCCAAAAATAAAAAAGAATCATAGACTCAAAAAACAGGTAAACTGTTGTTTTGCTGATAGACAACTGCCAATAAAAAATTTGTATCTTGGACTGCTAAATGCATTTAATTGTTTGATTTGTAAGCAAGCATATTCTTATAGCCTCCCCTCTCTCTATCTCTCCGTGATTCCACCCTCCTCCTCGGGCTTCTTATATCCTCCCCTCTCTCTGTCTCGTGGGGTCCACTTCTCCCAACTGTTCTATCTCAGTCCGCTGCGGGCTCCTCTTATCCGCTGCGGGCTCCTCTTGTACGCTGCGGGCTCCTCTTGTCCGCTGCGGGCTCTTCTCGTCCGCTGCGGGCTCCTGTTGTCCGCTCTGGGTTTTTCTCTCCTGCTCTCCTTCCTTGCGAGCTTCTACCTTAGACCGCGCTCTCTTCTCACTCGCGGTCTCTTGGTTTATCCGGCCGCGGACTACTCCTAACCGTTGCGGGTTCTCTTCTCTACGGTCCGCTGAATTTGCCCCCCTGCGGACAGCTCCTGTCCACCGCGGCCTCTCTCAACTCGCAACTTGCGGCCTGCCTCTTCTAATCACGGCGGACTGCTACAGTTTGTCGCGAACTGCTTCTCCTCGCATCTTGTCGCGGACCCGCTTCCTTCTCTTCTCGCTTGAGTTCTGCTACTCGCGACCTCTTCTCGCGGCTTCTCCTACCTGCTGTCTTCTCTATCCGCTCGAGTTATTTTTCAACTCACGACCTGGCCCTTCTTCTATCCGCTCGAGTTCTTCTACTCGCGGTTTCCTCTCCCTGTCCGCTCGCGTTCTTCTCGCGGCCTCCTTTGCTCTGACCGCTGCTGTGCTCACCCAGACTGTGCGGACTATCTTCTTTCCGCATTTTGGTCGCGATCTGTCTGATCGCTGGTGTCCATAGTGTGACCGTGCGGTCTGTTGTTTTCCCGCATTAAGGTCGCGGTCTTCTCCTTCCCTACCTGCCGTGCGGTCTCCGATTCTTCTCGCTGCGATCTCCATCTCTTGTTGCTTCTATGGGTTCTTCTGTCAACTTCACTGGCCCGGCGGCTAGTCCGCCTACAGACTGCCCGGCTTGTCCTGCAGACCGCCCGGTTTGTTCTGCTGAAATCCGCGACGAGCTACGGATAACTACTATTTCACTCTTTGGAAAGAAAAACTTTATCCCTTGGGTTCATTTTGTACGACGGGTTCTTCAGGCCAAGGGCCTCTTGCCTCACCTTACTCAGGCACCTCCTTCTCCTCCTACCGATGATTGGCTCCGCAATGATGACCGCGTTCAGACTTGGCTTCTTAATTCCTTGGATGGTGAACCTTATCAGATGGCTATGTACCACGACACCGCCAAGGCTATGTTGGATGAGCTGCATTCCTTGTACTCAGGCCAAGACCCTTGCTGAGGCATGGATCCAGCATCAGCCGTCTACCAATGATCATGTTGCTCAGCGCGCTCAGAAGGAAGCCGTCTGCATTGCCATCATGATGGCTCGTCTTTCGTCTCACCTTCAGAGCATTCGAACTCAGGTCCTGGCTTCTCCCACAACACTGTCTTTCTCTGATGTTTGCTCCATGCTTCTCCACGTGTCACCTCCTCCGGATACTTCTGCTCCTTCTCCCCCGGCCCTTCTTCAGCAGGCCCCTTCGCTCCTACCGTCCCCTCCTACCTCTGCTCTAGGCGGGCGTTCGGGATCTCGGGGCCGTGGGCGTGGTGGCCGGGGTCGGCCGAAGTGTTCCTACTGCGGGAAAGACGGCCACCTTGAGGCGACCTTCAACTGGAAGATTGGATATCCTCCTCGTCCGACGGCATCTGTTGTTGCTGACGCCCCCTCTGCCGCCCCTCCTGATCTTGAGGTCGTTCGTCTCCAGCTCCAGTGTTAAGCCCGGAATCCGCGACCTGTCCGCACAGCTTTCCAGACCGGGCGGCCTGGTTGTTCTAGCCGCCAAGTCTCCCAATTCGGACGGCCACCGGAGGGCGGCCTGGCCGGCTAGCCGCACCTCAGATCAACTCGTCTGGTCATCACCGAAGCCGGGCGGTCTCCATGTCAGGCCGCCGCCAGCGCCGGCCCTGCTCAGCGACAAGGCCCAAGATCCAGGCAATCAGCTCACCAGGAGGAATCCGCCAGGCCGCGCGGCTTCCCTCCTTTCTCGTTTTCTGCTCATTTGCTTCCCCTCACCTTTGCCCGGTTCTCCTGTACCCCGAGTTGTCGGTAACTTTAGCCCTGCCCGCTTGGGCAGGCCACCGAGCCTATAAATAGGGGGGAGGGTGCACTCCCCAAGACACGTTGACTTGTATCCAGGAGTTCGCCTGTTAAGAGTTGCGGTCTCAAGTCTAGTGTTTTGCGGCTTGCAGTCCGACCGGCTTCCACTTTTTCTCTTTCGTGTAACTGTTTCTCACTTTGAGTAAAGAAAAGTCCGTCGCAGGAGTGGCATTTAAGCCGCGGCAGGCGAACTCTGCTGTTGCCGCTGCCAGCGGCCTCTTTTTCTGTCCTTTAGCTACGACCGCTAGTAACCGACTAGTCGACAGTCTCCTCTTTTCCCTTCCTTCCCCCGGTGCTCGAACCGTTAGCTGGTGGTGCTCGACTCGCTGTCCGTTTTCGTACATCAACAGTTAACACGCGACCTTCAGATCTCGATTAGTCGATGAAATCAGCGGTCTCGTTGGTCAGACCGCTCTAGCTTCTAGAGCTCGGCGGCCTGTCGAGCAAGTCGCGTCTTCGTCGGCTAAGGCTTTCAGCCCGCCTCCAGCACTGTAGAACCTGCCATTCTACCCGCTCGCTTTTTCCGTCGGTCTTCTTATCAGCTTGTTGCGCCGTCTAGCCGCCAGTTCAAGTCGTGACTAGTCGGCGGTCTCTGAGAAAAGTTTGGTTATCTTCTTCTTTTCAAGATGAATCTTGCAAAGGGACAAATTGAGTCTAGTTTCATGACAACTACTATAGATCTCTCAGAAGTGCAGGATGAGTCCCTTGGCCATAAAAATAAATTTTCTGCGAATTGTGTTGAGCATGCACCAAAATCTGTTGCAAATGAATCTCCTTATAGGGAAGAAGAAGAGGCCCCTTCTCCATTCATTGATCGTATTCGGTGGGACACTGTCTCCGATGATTTCAGAGTACCGCGTCTCCCAGAGTATTCTGGATGTGATGATCCGTTTTCTCATTTGCAAGCCTTTGAATCGGCTATTTCACTAAGAAACGTGTCAAATGCAGTAAAATGCAAACTCTTTGTTATATCTTTTGGCGATATTGCAAGGGAATGGTTCTATAGTCTTCTGCCTCGATCGGTAACCAGTTTTAAAGATCTTCGAAGTCAATTCATTTCAAGGTTCACCATTTACAGGAAGCGGAGAAGAGACGTTGGAGCTCTCTTCTGAATCAAGCAAGGAGTTGACGAGTCTAATCCGGATTTCGTTGACCGGTTCCAAAAGGAAGTTCTTGATGTTTGTAGCGTCCATCAAGATTATTACTTACATGCTTTCATAAATGGACTTCGAGAAGGCCCTTTGAAATTTAAGCTCACCACAAAGTACCCCAAAACTTATGGAGATCTTATTGATACCGTTAATAAGTTCATAATAGGTGAAGAAGCGAATAAAGGTTATATCTTGTTTCTGAATCAGATGGCTAGACAATCTCAAAGGACTTCTGGTGATCAGCAATTTATTTCTTCTCAAAATGTTTCCCAAGTTAAATATTGCAAATCTCCTCTTCCTCGGGATAGAACTACATTGTCTCTTCAGCAGAACGGATTATCCGAGTTTGTGAAAGTACATCCAGTCACATCTTCGCGTCCGAAAACTCCAATGCGTAAAAAAGGTGCAGATAAATATGTTAAATTCAAAATTCCTATGGAAGATCTTCTGATAATCCTTCAAGGAATGCCTGAGTTCAAAAAGCCTCAGCGTCTGAAATCTAAAATCAAATATCGGCATGATGAGCTTTTTTGCAATTATCATAAAGATGTTGGCCATCTAGCAGAAGGTTGCATAGCTCACCGGGAGTTAGCTAATCAACTTGCAAGAGCTGGAAAGTTGCAAGACTATGTCATTCAGTAATGCATTATTCCATGGCTTATTCACTAGTCCAAGAAGGGATTTCTTTTTCTCTATATGATAAAAATGCTTAATAATATATAAAGTCCCCTTGGCAATTGGTATTAATGGGGCATAGTCAAGCTTCGAACATATATCCTTTTGTCACATCCTTAACATCAAACAAGCATTATCTTTCATTTGAAGCTTATCTCTTAGCTTTACTTATAATGCTAACATGCATACATATAAGGGCAAAAGGCACTTTCGAATTCTTAAGCCCTCCACATCCCGCTTGACATCAGTCGCAGATGTGTAGTGGAAATTCCGCTTGACATCAGTCGCAGACATTACGTACTTGTCCCGTTTGACCTTCGTCGCAGACATTGCGTACTTGTCCTGCTTGACATCGGTCGCGGATATTAAGAATTTTAATCTCGCTTATGTGTTCCTTGTGAGGAAAGTACTGTCACACGCACCTGCCCACATCGACACATAAGCTCTTACCTCCATCTATTCTTGCAGGACAACACGAGCCTATCCGCTATCTCGCGGCTTTATTAAGCGGTCTGTGTCAATTTATATCATTTAATACACAGGCCGCGCGGTTAATGATTCCGGCTTAAATTATTTGGCTTCCATGTGTCAATTGCCGGTTTATTATTCATATGGACAGGAAGTCGGCCGACCTGTTTCTGGCAGTTAATTCTTGACCTTAATCCGCCGACTTCTATGGTATTAATTATACTAGTCGATCAGCGACCTGTCATCACAAAATTATTCGGCTTACATGTGCCTATTAGCGGCCTATATTATCAGAAGCCGCAGAATATTTCTCTATTCTTGTCTCTTTCATTAAAAGGGCAATTTGTATCAGAGTTCGCCCTGACCGCAATATTATACTTCAATGTCATGGTTTTTTGGCGACTAAGAAGAGTGGCCGCGCGGCTTATTGGTCGTAATTTATGTGCAAGTAAGCCGCGATCATTTCCCTCTTCCCAGCGGATAACCTTGATTACTTCATTAAGGCAAATGGCGGTTTAAACTGTTAGCCGCGCGGCTTATTGTGGATGTGCATTCCGAAATAAGCTGCAAGGATATCTATCTCTCTTGCGGGTAACTTCATTGAAGTCGTAGTTTGGCGTCAGACCGATTTATATGTTAACTGTCTATTAAATCGAAAGATATTCTGAGACTGTGCGGCCTTGAACAAGTAAGAAAAATGAGATGTAAAGTAAGAGACACGTCAAAGGTGAAGTTTTCATTTTCTATTTCATTGAATTTTACAAACCTTGATCGCGCGGTTTACAAAATATACCACCGATTTCCCAAAAAGATCAAAATACAAGTAAAGATTTAAAAAGGTCTTAATCGGCCGGCTTGAGTTTCTTAGCCGCAGGAGAACGTGAATCACCGTCATCATCGATATCAACGGAGGATTCAGAGTACTTGTTGCTGCTAGTCGCCGAGCCGCCTGAACCGCTAGAAGTCGCCGACTCTGTCCGCCCGGTCTCGGATTCTTGACCGCCGGACTCTGGCGATGCGCCTCCGCTCCGGCTCCCCTGGCCGCCCCCTCCTCCTCGACGTCCTCCTCCTCTTCGCCGTCTTCCTCGCCGATCTTTCCTTTGCCTTTGATCGCCCTGTAGACGGCGGCCACCTTCTTTTTCATGGTGGGGTAAATGTCGGCACAGGTGAAGTCGGTGAAGCCGGCCGCCAAGCCGCCAAGGTCTCGGAGGCGGTTAAGCGCTCCATCAATCCCCTGGACGACTTGCGGGAAGACGTTCTCTTGAAAGGTGCGGTTGGCCGGGTCATACATTGGCTGCAAAAGAAGTAAAGGTAAGACCGCCCGGTTTCATAATGCTAACCGCACGAGTATCGGGTGATGACTTACCGCCTTCCTTTCTTTTAGTCGCTTGTTCTCTTCTTCTATTTCCTCTAACCGCCTCTCCAGGCCGCTCTTTTCTTTCATTAACTGCTTCTAGGCAAGGCCCATGAAGTGGCCAGTCACGAAGCTCCTTGCCCCGACTTGCGCAGCTAGCCGCGGCAGGTCGTCTGGTGGAACTCGGCGCAGCGCCTTCAGGTTGCGCTTGCCGTACAACGCAGCCCCAACCACGTTCGCATGGCGGGTTACTTCTTCCCTCCCCCAGTAAGGGAGGGCGGTGGAGACCGTCACGGACTCGCCATCCGGACTCCACAGCACAGTCGGGTTTCCATGGACGTCCTTCAGGCCGCTGCCCGTTCCCTGCAGCATAAACTCGCCGGAGGAGGCCGACTCCTCCTCCTCCACAGCCCGCGGCGGCTTGGCCCGCCTGGCTCGCTTCTCTCTTTGGGTGAGAGTCAGGCCGCCAGGCGTCTGCGGCTTGTTCTGCGGGACCGCCACAGCAGCTGCAAAGATAAAGACAAAGTCAGTTTCTAGGCCGCGCGGCTAAAAGTTTAGTTCGACCGGTTTGGAACTTACTATCTTCTGCTTCAATTCCTTCTAAAGACGGCAGCAGCGGGATGTAAAGATTTACATCAAGCCGATCCCCCTTGAAGAAGGTGTAGATGTCGTTCTCCACACCGTCCAAGCCGCCGCTGCCGAAGGCGGCCTCTTGGCGGATTTGCGGGTTGACTGGCAGCAACCCCAGGTTTCCCTCGAAGATAAGAAACCGCTCCGACCAGTTGGCGATCTTGTTCGCCAGGTTGACGATCTTCAGCCCCCTGCAGCCGAAGTACAGGTGCCCCCGGAAGATTCTTGTCCCGGAGTCCGGGATAGACCTCACCGAGAAGCATTCCCGGAACAGCCTCATAGAGAATCGGACTCTTTCCGACCACACGCTGACTTGTATCCAGGAGCTCGCTTGTTAAGAGTTGCGGTCTCAAGTCTACTGTTTTGCGGCTTGCAGTCCGGCCGGCTTCCTCTTTTTCTCCTTCGTGTAATTGTTTCTCACTTTGAGTAAAGAAAAGCCTGTCGCAGGAGTGGCATTTAAGCCCCGGCGGACGAACTCTGTTGTTGCCGCTGCCAGCGGCCTCTTTTTTTGTCCTTTAGCTACGACCGCTAGTAACCGACTCGTCGACAGTCTCTTCTTTTCCCTTCCTTCCCCCGGTGCTCGAACCGTTAGCTAGTGGTGCCCGACTCCCTGTCCGTTTTTGTGCATCATCAGTTAAGGTCGGAAAGAGTCTGATTCTCTATGAGGCTGTTCCGGGAATGCTTCTCGGTGAGGTCTATCCCGGACTCCGGGACAAGAATCTTCCGGGGGCACCTGTACTTCGGCTGCAGGGGGCTGAAGATCGTCAACCTGACGAACAAGATCGCCAACTGGTCGGAGCGGTTTCTTATCTTCTAGGGAAACCTGGAGTTGCTGCCAGTCAACCCTCAAATCCGCGAAGAGGCCGCCTTCGGCAGCGGCGGCTTGGACGGTGTGGAGAAGGACATCTACACCTTCTTCAAGGGGGAGCGGCTTGATGTAAATCATTACATCCCGTTGCTGTCGTCCTTAGAAGGAATTGAAGCAGAAGATAGTAAGTTCCAAACCGGTCGAACTGAACTTTTAGCCGCGCGGCCTAGAAACTGACTTTGTCTTTATCTCTGCAGCTGCTGTGGCGGTCCCGTAGAACAAGCCGCAGACGCCTGGCGGCCTGACTCTCACCCAAAGAGAGAAGCGAGCCAGGCGGGCCAAGCCGCCGCGGGCTGTGGAGGAGGAGTCGGCCTCCTCCGGCGAGTTTATGCTGCAGGGAACGGGCAGCGGCCTGAAGGACGTCCATGGCAACCCGGTTGTGTTGTGGAGTCCGGATGGCGAGTCTGTGACGGTCTCCACCGCCCGCCCTTACTGGGGGAGGGAAGAAGTAACCCGCCACGCGAACGTGGTTGGCGCTGCGCTGTACGGCAAGCGCAACCTGAAGGCGCTGCGCCGAGTTCCACCAGACGACCTGTCGCGGCTAGCCGCGCAAGTCGGGGCAAGGAGCTTCGTGACTGGCCACTTCATGGGCCTTGCCTACAAGCAGTTAATGAAAGAAAAGAGCGGCCGGCCTGGAGAGGCGGTTAGAGGAAATAGAAAAAGAAAACAAACGACTGAAAAAAGGGAGGCGGTAAGTCATCACCCGATACTCGTGCGGTTAGCATTATGAAACCGGGCGGTCTTACCTTTACTTCTTTTGCAGGCAATGTATGACCCGGCCAACCGCACCTTCCAAGACAACGGCTTCCCGCAAGTCGTCCAGGGGATTGATGGAGCGCTTAACCGCCTCTGAGACCTTGGCGGCTTGGCGGCCGACTTCACAGACTTCACCTGTGCCGACATTTACCCCACCATGAAAAAGAAAGTGGCCGCCGTCTACAGGGCGATCAAAGGCAAAGGAAAGATCGGCGAGGAAGACGGCGAAGAGGAGGAAGACGTCGAGGAGGAGGGCGGCCAGGGGAGCCGGAGCGGAGGCGCATCGCCAGAGTCCGGCGGTCAAGAATCCGAGACCGGGCGGACAGAGTCGGCGACTTCTAGCGGTTCAGGCGGCTAGGCGACTAGCAGCAGCGGGTACTCTGAATCCTCCGTTGACATCGATGATGACGGTGATTCACGTTCTCCTGCGGCTAAGAAACTCAAGCCGGCCGATTAGGACCTTTTTAAATCTTTACTTGTATTTTGATCTTTTTGGGAAATCGGCGGTATATTTCGTAAACCGCGCGATTAACGTTTTGTAAAATTCAATGAAATAGAAAAGGAAAACTTCACATTTAACGTGTCTCTTACTTTACATCTCATTTTTCTTACTTGTTCAAGGTCGCGCGGTCTCAGCATATCTTTTGATTTAATAGACAGTTAACATATAAATCGGTCTGACGCTAAACTGCGACTTCAATGAAGTTACCCGCAATAGAGATAGATATCTTTGCGGCTTATTTCGGAATGCACATCCACAATAAGTCGTGCGGCTAACAGTTTAAACCGTCATTTGCCTTAATGAAGTAATCAAGGTTATCCGCTGGGAAGAGGGAAATGATCGCGGCTTACTTGCACATAAATTACGACCAATAAGCCGCGCGGCCACTCTTCTTAGTCGCCAAAAAACAATGACATTGAAGTATAAGATTGCGGCCAGGGCGAACTCTGATACAAATTGCCCTTTTAATGAAAGAGACAAGAATAGAGAAATATTCTGCGGCTTCTGATAATATAGGCCGACAATAGGCACATGGAAGCCGAATAATTTTGTGATGACAGGTCGCTGATCGACTAGTATAATTAATAACATAGAAGTCGGCGGATTAAGGTCAAGAATTAACTGTCAGAAACGGGTTCCTGTCCATATGAATAATAAACCGGCAATTGGCACATGGAAGCCAAATAATTTATGCCGGAATCATTAACCGCGCGGGCTGTGTATTAAATGATATAAATTGGCACAGGCCGCTTAATAAAGCCGCGAGATAGCGGATAGGCTCGTGTTGTCCTGCAAGAATAGATGGAGCTAAGCGCTTATGTGTCGATGTGGGCAGGTGCGTGTGGCAGTACTTTCCTCACAAGGAACACATAAGCGGGATTAAAATTCTTAATATCTGGGACCGATGTCAAGCGGGACAAGCACGCAATGTCTGCGACGAAGGTCAAGCGGGACAAGTACGTAATGTCTGCGACTGATGTCAAGCGGAATTTCCACTACACATCTGCGACTGATGTCAAGCGGGATGTGGAGAGCTTAAGAATTCAAAATGGTCTTTTGCCCTTATATGTATGCATGTTAGCATTATAAGTAAAGCTAAGAGATAAGCTTCAAATGAAAGATAATGCTTGTTTGATGTTAAGGATGAGGCAAAAGGATATATGTTCGAAGGTTGACTATGCCCCATTAATACCAATTGCCAAGGGGACTTTATATATTATTAAGCATTTTTATCATATAGAGAAAAAGAAATCCCTTCTTGGACTAGTGAATAAGCCATGGAAGAATGCATTACTGAATGACATAGTCTTGCAACTTTCCAGCTCTTGCAAGTTGATTAGCTAACTCCCGGAGAGCTATGCAACCTTCTGCTAGATGACCAACACCTTTATGATAATTGCAAAAAAGCTCCTCATGCTGATATTTGATTTTAGATTTCAAACGCCGAGGCTTTTTGAACTCAGGCATTCCTTGAAGGATTATCAGAAGATCTTCCATAGGAATTTTGAATTTAACATATTTATCTGCACCTTTTTTACGCTTTGGAGTTTTTGAACGCGAAGATGTGCCCAACTCCGGGGTCAGCTCTATTTATAGAAATCCTGTGAAAGTACAGTACTCAACGTCAAATCGCGGCTAGCCATTATGCCGCGCGGCCTAAACCTGCAGAAAATACAGATCAGGCAACGACTAAGCCGTCGTTTAGTTCGTCAGTCCGCACGGCTACATCCGAGCACTTAGAATAATTTCATGGCAAATCATGTGGATATCAAACTTTCAAGCCGGCGATCTGTTCGCCCGACCGCACGGCTACTTTCCTATACTTGGTTTTTCAGAACAAAACACAGGCATGGTGATTATAAATATAAACCGCATATGCCGCAAACAGTTCGCAGCAGAATAAAAATACAACTGTTTACAACAACCAAATTGCTCAATATCCAGCAGAGGAAATATATTACAACATAATATTAAATTGTTCGCGCGGCTTAGATCTATCAAGTCGCTCAGCCTTGCTTATCATCGTTCTGTCTGTCTCGTCCTATGCGCGCGACCTGTTCACCGGTTTGTACAATCGCAACGTACACCTGGCTAACCAGATTGTGAAGCGAGTGCAGAGACCGATGAACCCGCGCAGTGTCGCGTTCTACTCTCGCAAACGGGATCATTGGAATCGCCCGAACCCCCAGACCGCTTGAAACTGCGGCATGCCCGGGCGCCGCGACCTCCGGCGGATTCAAAGTCTCACCAGAGGCCGGGCGGCCAGTAACCGGCAACTTTCCAGAAGTCGGCAGTGCAGGCCGCTGTTCGCCGCCGGTCTCCGCTGGCAGATCTTGGTCTTCGCCGTCCTCAACATGTGGAATCTCTTCTCTGTCTCCTTCTAGTCGTCCGACCATCAGCAAATACTTCTCTGCCCTCTCCCGCTCCAAGGCGGCCTGCATCTCTGCGATCTTCTCAGCGGCTTCCACCGCGGTCTGCATCCTGGCAGTCTCTTGCTCCAGCACGGACTTCAACTTTATGGTCTCCTGCTCCAGCGCGGACTGCAGCCTTGTGGTCTCTTGCTCGAGGATGGTTTGCAACTCTTGGATCCTTTTCTCAGCGGCCTCCTCGGCAACCCGCTTTTCTTCATCCTTAACCCGCATGGCTTCGGGGTGCGCGTTCAAAGTTGCTTGTAATGTGGCGACCTCCTTCTGGAAGTCGGCAATCTCTTTCTCGCTAACACTTAGCGGAGGCGGCGGCAGCATAGACAAAAGTGATGTCAAGCCGCCCGGTTTCATCGCGGTCTCCGGTTCACCTGCAGAAGATAAACCGCAGTCAGGTTCACCCGGATAATTGCGACCTTCCTGCAAGGAAATCGGTAGGATAAAACCGCCGCTTTGATTTTTATCTCCTTCAGAGGCCGCGGTATGGTTCCTAAACACTGGACGCCTGAATCGTTCGGGATCTATCCTCTTTAGCTTTTCTTTCCATAGCCGCTCGGCTTCTTTAGCTCGGCCTTTCAGTTGAGTCGTGGTCAGGAAAAAGCTGGCCGGCGGATTTAGAATTATATTCGCCCCCTTCTTCCTTGACCGCGACTTGTAGAAGTTAACAATTCGCCTAGCTTCCCGGTGTTTACCTTGCAGCAATGGAATTGTGGTCGCCACCGGCTTCTCGGCGATCAGCTTCTTTATCTCCTCCATCTTCTCTCGAAGCTTCAGTTTCTCGGCTCCTTCAGAAGCCGTGGAAGCCAGACCGCCAAGCTTCTCCCCAGTGGCCTCGACTTCTGGGCGGTCAACCTCCTCAGAGACCGCTGGATTCGACAGTAGCGCATCTTGCTGCTGGAGGGTCTTCATGCCCTTGAGGAGGTCGCTAAGCGTCTCGCTAGCCGCGGATACATCCTCCGGCTCGTTCGGCTTGAAATTCGGTGTGGACGGGCTCTCGGGTATTTCCTTCTCGTGCGGCCTATGTTGAAGACTGTCCGCGTCGGTCTTCACGGAAATATTTCGGTTTCCGGCCTGCATCTTTCTCATCTTCCTCTTCATCCTTTCCTCAAGGGTCTCGCTCCGTTGCTTCTGCAATGCCGAACACCATTTCTGTCTGTTTGCTCTGTTCAGCCAAAATCCGTCCGGCCTCCAGCGCCTTCTCTGGCTCGTTGTCGTCCAGAACGACTAGGTCGACCTTGGCCTGCAATTCGCGCGGCTTGCCAGATTCAACACTTTTCTCCTCCGTCTCACCTATTTTTAAGTGTGGTTCGCCCGATGGAAAGAAAGTCATCTCGAAGGATTTGGCAATTCCGGTTAGTGGTGGAGCAATCTTCGAAACCGCTTCAGGATCGGTTGCGGCCTGTGATGATTCGCCGACGGTCTGCGTCGGCCTCTTTTCAGAGCCAGAAGCCGCTGCAGTAACCGGCTTCCCCATCTTCTTCGCAGGCTGTAGGTCAGAGTCATCCGGTTTCTGGCCCCGGTTTTTCTTCTTTTCAGTTGATTTCTTGTCGCGGGCTAACATCAATGACATGACATCCATCATTCAAATGTTCGCGTCGGCTTGAAAGATTCTAACCTCAAGTGACGAGTAGCGACCCGTGGCTTGGCAGAGATCTTGAAGAATGTCAAGGGCCAAGGGATTTTATAGACGCCGATAAGGCAGTCGCGGTCTCCGGCTTAGTTCTACATTTTCGAAGTTTTTTCAAAACTTAAAAATGTGCGGGGATTATGTTAAGCCCGGAATCAGCGACCTGTCCGCGCAGCTTTCCAGACCGGGCGGCCTGGTTGTTCTAGCCGCCAAGTCTCCCAATTCGGACGGCCACCAGAGGGCGGCCTGGCCGGCTAGCCGCACCTCAGATCAACTCGTCTGGTCATCACCGAAGCCGGGCGGTCTCCATGTCAGGCCGCCGCCAGCGCCGGCCCTGCTCAGCGACAAGGCCCGAGATCCAGGCAATCAGCTCACCAGGAGGAATCCGCCAGGCCGCGCGGTTTCCCTCCTTTCTTGTTTTCTGCTCATTTGTTTCCCCTCACCTCTGCCTGATTCTCCTGTACCCCGGGCAGCCGGTAACTTTAGCCCTGCCCGCTTGGGCAGGCCCTCGAGCCTATAAATAGGGGGAGGGTGCACTCCCCAAGACACGCTGACCTGTATCCAGGAGCTCGTCTGTTAAGAGTTGCGGTCTCAAGTCTAGTGTTTTGCGGCTTGCAGTCCGGCCGGCTTTCTCTTTTTCTCCTTCGTGTAACTGTTTCTCACTTTGAGTAAAGAAAATCTCGTCGCAGGAGTGGCATTTAAGCCGCGGCGGGCGAACTCTGCTGTTGTCGCTGTCAGCGGCCTCTTTTTCTGTCCTTTAGCTACGGCCGCTAGTAACCGACTAGTCGACAGTCTCCTCTTTTCCCTTCCTTCCCCCGGTGCTCGAACCGTTAGCTGGTGGTGCCCGACTCCCTATCCGTTTTCGTGCATCAACATCCAGCAACTCCAGGGGCTGCTCAACCCACCCTCTGCCTCCGTCTCCAACACAGGTACTGCTTGTTTATCCATCAGCCCGTGCTGGATCGTGGACTCAGGTGTCACTCATCACATTACTTCGCGACGGCCTGCCCGGTACTCGGATTCTCCTTATCTGAAGTCTATCACAGTGGCCAATGGGGCGACGATTCTAGTCTCCGGCTCGGCGGATCTTTCTCTCAACCTGTCGATCTCCCTTCGCTCGGCTCTTCATGTTCCGAGCTCCTCGTTCAATTTACTCTATGTCGGACGTCTTACTAGTGATCTTGATTGTTCTGTCATATTCACCTCTTCATCTTTTGTTATACAGGATCGGCACACTGCGGAACGGGCTCTACCTTCTCGACGACTCTCCCACCATTCTCTGTTTTGTCTCTTCCACTAAGTGGCATCGACGTCTTGGGCATGCCCCTCTGCCGGTCCTCCAGCAGTCTCTTCCTGATCTCTCTCTTCATCTGTTTCAGTGTGAGTCATGTATCTTCGGCAAGCAGCCGCGTTCTTCTTTTCCTGCGCATTGTACACGGAGCGCTGCTCCGTTTGATTTAGTTCATTCTGATGTATGATGCCTTTTTAAGATTACAAGTATTTCTGATTTTTGTTACTTTATCATATTTATTGATAATTACTCTCGCACTACGTGGCTATACTTACTCCGTGATCGCTCCGAGCTTACTCGTGTTTTTCAGGCTTTTGTCCTTGAGACCCGTACACAATTTCACACCACCCTAAAAACATTGTGCAGCGATAATCTTCCAGAATACACCGTTCACGGATTTACAGATTTTTGCTCTGAATTCGGGATTATTTATCAAACATCTTATGCCTACACACCCCAGCAAAACGGTGTTACCGAAAGGAAAAACCGCCACTAACTCGATGTCGTCCGCTCTCTCATGCTTCAAATGCACGTTCCCAAACTTTACTGAAACTTTGCGGTCTCCACTGTTTGCTTTCTCAGCAACCGTCTCTCATCATCCGTCCCCCACTATGTTACACCGTTCAGCCTACTATTTCCCTCCACTCCGGCATTTCCTCTCCTGCCTCGTGTCTTTTGCAGCACCTGCTACGTCCACCGTCTGGGGCCGTCCTCGTATAAGATGGATCCCCAGGAGGCTAAACATATCTTTGTCGGCTATTCGCGCACCCAGAAGGGCTATGTCTGTTATTCTTCAGTTTCTCGAAAGAACTCGGTCTCTGCTAATGTTACCTTCCGGGAAGATCAACCGTTTTTCCCTCCTTTACCCGCTCATCTACCACCAGCTCCTCTCCAGCCATCCATCCCACGACCGATTATCCATGTTACTGCACCACCTTCACCGGGTCCCCCTGCACCGGCTCCTGCTCCCTCCAAACCGCCTGTTATCCGTGTCTACACTCGTCGCCCTCCCGGTTCGATTTCCCCTCTGCAGTCGGCCTCAACAACGAATATTCCGCGTCCTGCTGATCAGGTACCGCCCTCCACTGCTCATCCTCTGGCCAACTACGTCTCCCTCCATCGTCTCTCTCCCCTCCTGCACACATTTGCTACTTCTCTTTCTTCAGTCTCTGTTCCTAACTCTGTGCAGGAGGCGCTTCAACATCCGGGCTGGCAGGCCGCCGTGGAGGAAGAAATGTCTGCTCTCTGGGCTAACCAGACATGGACTGTAATGCCCCTTCCTCCGGGTCAGAAACCGGTTGGGTATAAGTGGGTCTTTGTCATCAAACATGCAGCTGATGGGACAATTAACCGTCTGAAGGCTCGTCTCGTGGCGCGTGGTTTCACCCAGCAACAGGGGTTTGACTATGAGGAAACTTTCTCTCTGGTGGCCAAGCTCAATACTCTGTGTCCTCATCTTCGTCGTTGTCAATCGCCAGTGGCCCCTATTCCAACTGGATATCAAGAATGCTTTCTTGAATGGGGATCTCCAGGAAACAATATATATGCAGCAACCACCCGGGTTTGAGACTACGGGGGAGTCTCAGGTTTGCCGTCTTTTGAAGACTCTGTGTGGTCTCAAACAATCCCCACGAGCATGGTTTGACAAATTCAATAAGGTCATTCGTGATATTGGTTTTTCTCGAAGCTCGGCCGACTTCTCGCTGTTTACTCGTCACCAAACAACAAGAACGGTCCTTCTGTTAGTATACGTTAATGATATCATCATTACAGGAGATGACTCACAATGGATACATGCAGTCAAACTACATCTAATTTCTGTCTTTCAGACAAAGGATCTGGGGCCCCTACGATACTTCTTGGGTCTTGAGATTGTCAGACGGCCGGATGGGTTTGTCGTCTCTCAACAGAAGTATTGTCTCGACCTCCTTCATGATGCAGGTCATTCAGGCTGTAAGCCGAGTGACACCCCTATGGATGTAAACCACAAGTTGTGTGCCCAGGCATCTGACTCGGATCTCCTACTCCAGAATCCACAATTTTATCGTCGGCTCGTTGGAAAATTGATCTATCTCCCGGTAACCAGACCAGATAAATCTTTTGTTGTTGGTATTGTCAATCGATACATGCACTCCCCTCGAAGATCTCATCTTCAGGCTGTTGAACGCATTCTCAGATACCTTAAAACAGTTCCTGATCAAGGACTTGTTTACAGAACCTTTTCTTTAGCTCCAACATTGGTGACATAATCGGATGTTGATTATGCTGGTTCCCTTGATGACCGGCGATCTACCAGTGGTTTTTGCACCTACTTTAGAGGACATTTGGTTACATGGCGAAACAAGAAACAAGTGGTCGTTGCTCGATCATCAGCTGAGGCAGAATACCGGGCAATGACATCTGTAGTATCTGAACTGACGTGGCTTGAGAGTCTTCTCACTGATCTGAGTGTAAAACTACCTTCACCGGCTCTTCTCCTCTGTGACAGCCAAGCTGCTATACATATCGCCAAGAACCGGTCTTCCACGAAAGAACAAAGCACATCGAAGTCGACTGTCACTTCATCCGGGAAAAAGTTCAAATGAAGAAGCTCGATCTAAAGCATGGTCCAGGGTCTGAACAAGTTGTGGATGTCCTCACAAAGGCTCTTTCCAGGCCCCTCTTCTATCAGTGATTGTCCAAGCTTGGCGCATACGATTTGTACGCTCCAGCTTGCGGGGGAGTGTTAGAAAAGCCCATGTAAAGAGCATATTATTGGGCCCATTTTTTTGCCTTTTTTTCTTCTCTCCTCTTTAGTCCCACATCATGTATAGGATTGATTCTCTCTCCTTCTTCCTCCTATATATTTGTATTCTCTCCTTGTATTTACACATATAAGAAATATATACAAGTTTTCGAGCTCTTTCTACAGTAACTTACTATGAATTTGTGATTGAAAGCGGATGCAACTATGCACCCATGCAACAAATTTTGAGGTATTATCATGACTACAATTTTTGGGCTATTTTGTAGCTAATCATCTTCATTATTTGTAGGAATTATATTGGACGGGCCGCATTTTGGGCTAGTTACACAGTGGAAAGTTATGAAATTTAGATTTGAATTATATTAGTGCATTGCAAAGTTTTGGGATACTAAAGTTTTTTATGCTTTGTTAATATGAAATGTAGAATTGAAGGAATGAATGTCTTCCGTTCACTAATTGCTTTTATTTTGTGCATTAGTATGTGGATAACAAGAATGCTTGTGGATAACAAAATTGGCTCCCTTAGAGCAGCTGATAGTAAAAAAAACTGCAAATAAAGATATGCCCTATGTGAATAACCAGTCCCACTATTTATTTATAAAGCTGAACAATAACATGCATCCATAGTTCCTTACAATTGACTGATGAGCAATTAAACTCTATATATACAATGTAAGGTAAATGCAGAAGCTATTTAAGTAAAGAAGGTTGTGTCTGAATCAAATTGTTTTGGGAGAACTATGATTATGCACAAGCACGAATGGAAAATAGAAAAACTAAGCAAAATTTTCATCTATCAAGCACAACCTCCACTGCAAATGCTTCAACAACAGTTTGAGCATTTGTTGCTACTAGTCATGGCAAGCAAATTGTCTCTGTAAATGTGTATTAAAAAAATTTGTGCACTAACATTCTCATTTCTTTTTCGCATAACTCATTTATGTACATAAACAGTTTAGGTATGGTTAAGTTAACGATTTAAAAAGGCCTTTGGCAATTTGCACAAATATGTGATTTTGACATTTTGCATCCCAAATTTTTAAAATTGGCACTTTGCACCCCGAATCTTTAAAATTGGCATTTGCACCACCCAATTACTGATTTCTGGAACTTTACACCCACATGCCGAACTTTCAAGGGTATTTAGGTCCGGGCAGCACCAAAAATGCTTGATTTGACACTTTGCACCTCTAATTATTGGTGCTAATCAGACCTAAATACCTTTGAATGAAAATTTTTGATGTTGCCCAAACCTAAATACCCTTGAAATTTTGTGCCGAGGCTGCAAAGTGCCAAAAGCATATTTCAAAAGATTCTATTTAACCTCCCCTTCAAATGCCAACAGAAGCATGATCCTTAATGCTTGCGGCCATGGCAAGCTTTCTGTCATCACTACAGAAACAATTTCACTAAAACTATAACATTGAACTAAAAAACATAAGAAAAAAGAAAAATTCATAAATAAACGAGAGATGGGAGATGGTTTCAAACAAGAGATACGAGTTTTGCGTATGTTGGTTGTTCAGCAGCTAGGGTTTCTTCACCTCTCATTTCAATAGCATTTGTGAAATTGTCAAATCGAGTTATGTAAACTTGCAAGGGACAGAGTATCTACCGGGGATCTTCTCTGCGGATTTTGATGCCGGAATAGTTTCCAAGCGTGGATTTTATTACAAACCGGCGGCTTTCCGAGGCCAGGAGAATACGAAACTTGAAGAGAGATTCTTGTCGCTCGTTCCAGAGTGATCGGAGAGCAGAGAAGAAGAGCTGATGAAGAGAAAGATCAAACCCTAGATTCGAGACGAGAGGGCATTGCGGCTCCAAACGGGATGTGAAAATGTGAAATATCGAACCCTAAATTAGGTGAGTTTCTCGCATGTGCGCGAGAGGCATATCCCGTTGTAACCCGAGTGTTTCTGACCGTTAGATACAGTTTTTTTTGCCGCCCCGCTTCCACCGTTGAAATGAAGATCGCGTGATCCCGGCCGTCTCTTGCACCTGCGAGAAATTCACGAAAAAAATTACATATTATATGCATGCTAGTTTTGAATGTATGCAGATTACGGATAAATGCAGGTCAATCTAAAAACGCATAGAACGTATGAACCGTTCAGGAATTTGCATGCATATAATCATTTTCAAATACATGACCTGCGCATAGCTAAAGTGAGACTGCATATAGTTATTACATATATGTACTATGTTTAAGGAAGACTTGTGATGCTCTACTCTGGTATCTATCTGCAAAAAATTCTAGGTAGGAGTAACTCATGTAGAGAACGATAGGAAAAAATTGCGGGTTGTCTGATCGTATGATCAAAATGTTCATGAAATTTAAAATAGGGTATTTTTTCTTTGATTTTTTTTAGTAATACGGTCGGAATATTGATCGAACTGCCCACAGTTTTCTCTACCTAACTCTATGTGGGTTACGCCAATTGAATTCAGACTCATCTAGCTTGCTCCTATCAAACATTAGAAATTAGTAAGGTTCCGTTTGAGATGACATTTTTTCTTCTCTTCGTTTTCTAAAAAACGACACTTGCTCATGTTACGTGTGTTTTCTCTGGCAGGAAAAAACCGTTCATCCAAAAAGAATTATTTTGCCTTTCTAAAAAGTCACGGGCAGAGAAAACAAACGCGACATCAGAGAAGATGGTGTTTTCCAGAAAATGAAAAGGAGAAAAAAAAAACATCTCAAAACGGGACCTAAATCTATCTTCACTGCATACATTTCATATAATTCATGCACAAAAGTATTATCTTCGAGTAAATCCTCAGATGGGATTTTTTTTGCATGAATGTTATGAAATGTAAACATTGAGGGGGTAATTATTGTTGTGGTCTAACTCGACGTTTTGGTCGGATCGGAATAAACTGGACTGTCTTAGATTGCGGAACGGTTGAGCGCGCACACAGTCTGTGAGATGGGTTGATAGGACGCACTAAGTTTTAACGTGGAAAAACCCCACGACCGGGTAAAAAATCACGTGTTTTGATCTGTGCCGGTCAAAGTCCACTATTTCTCTGTCGTTACAACTTGTTTGTGGAATCGAGGGCGACGGACCGCTGCTCGTTACAATTTGGAGATGAGAGAACACTTAGTGCCCGACGGACGACAGACCGTCGTGCTCGGCGTTTGTTACAAATTACACTTCGCAACGATAGGCTTTGTTGGGCGTCACCCTGACACTTAACGAGGGAGCAGAGCACTTGAATTTGCGGTCGTGAAGGCCTCCTAGAAGCGGAGGGATCGGGCTTCGTCAGGAGATTTGAAGGTGGCTCGAAAACGGCTTGGAGATGACTTGAATGTGGCTCGGGAGCAGCTTGAAGGCGGCTTGAGCGCTGCTCATAGGAGAAATTTGGCAGAGCTTCGGTCTGAGGAAAAAGAAGGCTGAGAGGAAAAAAGTGAGAAATGAGGAGATTTATGGGTCATTTTATAGCTTTAAGGGGGTGGTTATGGTGGTAACGCGGCTATCCGCACACCATAACCACCAACATAAATACTTGTCATAGTTTAAGGGTGCATATTACGATAATTAATTTTGTTATACATACACCAATTAATTTAATAATAAAATTGCTATACTAACCTGGCGGTTAGTGGGTGGTTATCCACGAATCGGACGACGTGGATCAACCCGAGATGATCGAGAGGCAAGGAGGCGCTCCTATGAAAGGATGATGGTCACTCTAGCGAACTCGTTGGCAAACTTCCTGGCAAACTAGCCGACTAACTTCCTGGTGAGGATAGAGGCCGTCGCCGACGGCCGGGAAGGCGGGCGGCGGCCAAGCAGGAGCGATTGGCAGCCGAAGAGGGGCGGCCGACTTGGCTGTCCCCTTGGTCGCGCGCACCGGCCGGAAGGGGCAGCCGGTTCGGTCGCCTCCTCGGCCACGCGTCAGCAGCCAACGAGGGGCGGCTGACACGGCCCCCTCCTTGGCCACGCGCCGGCGGCCGGGGAAGAGCGACCGGCAGGGCCACCTCTTTGGTCGCGCGCCGTCGCTGGCCATTCTGACGCTCTTTCTGGAATCTTCCTTCCTGATTCTTTGGAGTCTGCTCCCTGTCCTTCTTGCATTTTTGGTTCCCATCAAATTGTTGACAATGTGTTTTTATGGCTTCGTCTACTACAATTTGCGCCTCCATACGATGTACGTGGTCTGGGTAGATAGGGACAGTTTCCTTCATCAAAGCTGAATAGAAGCCACTAGGGAGAAGTCCTCCAAGAAATACTCCCCTCAAGAGTTCAGGTGTACAATCTCGTGTCCAGCGAGTGGGGTCGGCAGGAGCAGTCCTGGACAAGTAATACACGGTCTAGGCGTCAGGCGAGTCGGAGGGGCGAGCGTCATGGAGTTTCCCCGACTCGCTCTAGTTGGGGAAGAGAATGTGGGGTGAGTGGAGCATCTGGGCTCGCACTCGCCCCCGACCCTAGGTAGGCGACGGGTGAGTAGGATGGTCGGGTCCGCACTCGCCCTAGACCCCGGTGGAGGGAAGCGAGTGTCAGCCCCATCGAGCACTCGCCGCCCCAGGCGAGTGGTCTTTTCATGGACTACCCGCCTGGTAGTGCCTTTTACTATTTTGCCCCTGTTAGCCTGCCAGTAGCCTTTCGGAACAGCGGAGTTGCGTTGTTGACAGACCGATTTGGACTATGTATAGCCGTTTAGAACAGCGGAGTTGTGTTGTTTGCAGACTGGACTTGGAATTCTATAAATAGACCCACAGGGGTACCTCGGAAAACAATCTTTCTCATTTTCTGGTCTTATAGTGCTTTCTGAGGTACCCTTAGCTCAGCATAGGCTAAGGTGGGGAAGCGATCTAAGATCATCCGGGTGTATGGTGGGACCTCTGTGCTGTAGCCATGGATCAGTCTCAAATCCTAAGGGTTCGGTCGAGTCGGCTCCCCGGGAGAAGTACGTGTGCGGTCACGCCTTGTTAGGATCCTCGCCTCACCTCGCTCCCTTTCCCGTGAGTGAGCTGAATGTGTTTGTCCTTGGATAACACCGCCTTCTTTAGTCCCTTTCCCAGTGGTGGGAGGCGAGGCTAACTGGAGCTGACAAGGGACATGCCGCTTCTGGCTCTTGGAAGGTTCGGCAGAATCCTGCTCCCTCCGACATGCCTCCGCGACAACCCTTTCCCGCTGTTGAAACCGGAATCCGGCCTCTTGTGGAGTTCGACCCTTGGGGAAGGGGTGGTCTCGCGTATACTTTGTTCCTGCAAGAAAAACAACGAAGAAGACAAGAAGAAACAGACCCAAGGGCTCGGCAGGGAGGTCCCACCACAACCCCGGAAGATCTCTGAGCGCTTCCCCTCCTTAGCTAGAAGCCGAGCTAAGGCACCTCAGAGAACACTTGAAAACCAGAGTAAAGGGGGACTTAAAGCGTGTCCTTTGAGGTACCCCTTGGGTCTTATTTATAGTTTTTTTGGAATCTGAACTGCCAATAACCAAAAGAACTGACATGAAAATACCAAAAAGCCCTTGGTTGGGCCTGCCAACAGCCAAACTCCGCTGTTCTAAGTAGATATGCGCAGTCCAACCTGGTCTGCCAACAGCGTGGCTCCGCTGTTCTGAGGGGCTATTCGCACCCCTGGGGAGTCCGCTCGCCTCCAATCATCCTCCGCTGGAGGCGGGCACGACCTGGCTCCTGCCGCCCGCTTGTTCTCCGGGGCGAGCGCGAGCCGGACCGTCGCGACCTGCCTGTCTTCTGCCGGGGCGGACCGGCGGCCAGGTCGCGTGTGGGGGCTGGTCGGCGGCCACCACGACCCCCTGATCGGCTCGCCAATCGCGGGTCGCCAGACCCATCCGCTTTGGTCACTGATTCTTCGCGCGACCCGCTCGCTTGCCTCGCCCGGCTCGCTCGCCTGAAATGGGCGAGAGCGGGCCAGTCCTCCCGCCGTATATCCGTTTTGCCACTCGGGTGAGGGTCGCGGGGCTAGGTCTGCTCGACCTCCCTGGCGGGATCCGCACGCCGGACACGGGGTTGTACACAATCTCCGCTCTTTTTGAGCTTGATTCAAACTCGGAAAGAATCATCCAACCCGCGTGTTCGGCGAGCACTGTGCTGAGCTGACAGGGAATCTTCTGGTGGGGCCCCACTGTCCGGCTATAAATACACCGTTGATCCCAGGGGGGGCTCCCCAGATCCCTTCATTTTCTTTGAACAGACTTTAGTTTCTCGATGCCGGTCAGCGAAGTGGTGCGAGCTCGCCTTGCGGCAGCGGACCAGAAGACTCGGGAGGAGGCCCTCGAGGCCGCTCCCTGGCTAGCACGTGGGTCTCCCGACCCTCTCTTTAGGCCGGCGAAGGGGAAGATTGTCAGGCGATCTCCGGCGGGCGACCGTCCGGGCTCCAGCTCGGCGGCGGATGTTGAGGTCGTCCCTGGGGTACGTGACCTTCTTCGACTTATCGCTGTACCTCTGATCTTTCGTTTTGCAGGCAATTCCTTGTGAAGAGGTGGGGAACGGGGGAAAGGATCGCCCCCCTCCCTTGTCGTCTGAGAGGGTTGCTAGTCCCCCATGTCTGGACCGCCCACCTCCGGAAACCCCTCGCCCGCCGGCTCCCCACGGACTGGGAAAATCTCTCGAGACCCTCGAGGGAGAAACCTTTCAGGGTCGGTCGGGCTCCTCTCGCCCATCCGTCGGCGCGGGTGACGTGCCAACCCCTGGTAAGCTAGTACTCTCCGTTGGCTTTGTCCTCGCTCGCTCCTTCTGAATCGCCCTTTTGTAGGCTACAACATGGTCTCCTCCGAAACTGAGACGAGCGAAGGGTATTCGCCTCCGCCCGACGTGGACAGTGTTTCTGACTACCTGGGCGACCCGACCGATGCGGTGGGGATGAAGAGGCAGGTGACGCGGCTGTTCCAAAAACACATGATGCTGCTGCAGGAGATCGTGAAGAGGGTCGAACAAGACAAGGCCGAGACCGCGGCCCGGCTCGCGGCCTTGGAGGGACCCCCGCGCGCAGCAGAAGACGACGACGTCACTTCACCGGGCGTGCACATAACGCGAGCCGAGGAGCATCTTAGGAGCGTCGCAGAGCAAGTCGGCCTGGCTGAGCGGGAGCTGGCGGCGGTTCGCGATTACCATGATCCTCGCGTGCCACCGCGATCGGGGACGAAGCGGCGGCACAGGTGGAAGTGGGTCGAGTACTGATCCAGCCTTTTTCCCCCGCTCGTTGGATATCGCGGGGTTTCTACTGTTGTTGCAAAGTTATCTTGTATTTGTAGCGATTCGCAACTCTTTTTGCCCGCCTATGGGCCTAATTTTTACTACTGAGGTGTATTGAAATTATCATGCTGTTGCTTTTGCTCTCTGTGGGCGGGTCAGGGGAAAGATCCGCTCTTCCCATCGTACCGATCGGGGCGAGGGCAAGCCGAGGAGCTCGCCAGCCGGGAGCCTCCCGACTCACGCGGAATCCCGGGCGGGTGCGGGCCGAGACTCGGCCGCTCGGGTCTTGCGCGGACGCGGCCAGGCGAGAACCGCGCCTGATCGGCCTTTGTGGTGCGGTTGTGCACTGGGAAGTCGAACCGTCGGGCTGATTTTTGCTATCTGCACCCCCTCTTTTGGTGGGAAGTTTCCCGCCCTTTCTCTTTCCCTACAAATAGGCCTTGCCGTCCCTTATTCCCTCACCGATTCTAAACGCTCTCTCGCTTCCTGTTCCCCGCGAAGTACGGCTCGTGCTCGCCTTCTGGATCTGTCTCGCACGTTCGGCGGCGATTCGGCGGGAATGGGTGGAGGCGGTGGCGACGTGGACGGACAAAGTAAGTGCGCCAGGACCTTCTCAGAGCACAACTTTCCTCACGCCGTCATCTCGGAACGCGAGTACCTGGATGCTCTTGGCGACCACGTTCCGCCGGGCTTTTCTGCGAGGCGGCCCGGGGATGGTGAAAAGATCAACGACTTATCTAGGGACGAGCTCGCCATCCCTCTAGCTCACTTTGAGGTGGGCCTGCGACTTCCCCTGTGGCCCGAGGTACGCCAGGTTCTAAAGTATTTCGGGGTCGTCCTAGGTCAGATGACCCCAAACTCCGTAGCCGTTATGGTGGGGTTCGCCTGCTTCATGCGAGAGGAGCGAGTCGAGTTCAGCCTCGCCGTTTTCCGGAAACTGTTCTCCTTCCGGGCGAACCGGGATGGGACCGCCTACTTCTCCAGCGCCCACCTCAAGGTGCGGGAGACAGTGAATAAGAGTCATAACTGGCTCAAAAAGTTCCTTTTCGTCAAAGGGGATTTCGGCAACGTCCCCTTCTCGCCGGTGCAGCTTAGCGAGGCGAGCTTCCGTCCGCCCAGCCTAGGGGCCATGAAGCCGACTTGTGCACGTTCTTTGTCGGGAAGAATTTCGAGGTCTCCTACCTGCGCCGTCATCTTGACGACCTCGTCGCCGTCCCGCCAGGGGGAGGTTTGCCACTCGCCGCTATTCTGCCTTATCCCCCCTTTTTTCCTTTATCTCACCCCTTCTTCTTGGCAGGTGAGCGCGACATCCCTCTTCACCCCCCCTACGAGAGCGCTCGGATTCCCACCGGGGTTCTCGCCCGAGCTCAGGCTGCGGATGCCGCTCAGTGAGACATACCGTCGGTCCCGGCCAAGAAGCGGCCGGGTGGCGAACAACCCACCCCTCCGCCGAAGGTGTCGAAGACCGCGGGTCAGCAACCCGCTGCGAGCCAAAGAAAAGGCAAGGCCCCTTCGGGCCTTCCGGCCGAGGGCCCTTCGCCCCCGCTGGTTGCTTCGACCAGCGACATCCCGGACAGGGCGGCGGGCACCTCCGCGCCGCCGGACGGGTCCCAAGCTGCCGAGGGGCCGGTGCCAAGGGGTCACCACAACTTTGGCTACGGCGAGAGGTATCTGGATGAGCTCGGCGCCCCGCTCCTGTCGTGGGACAAGGAGTCAAATCGCGCCGCGATCTCGACCTTGCTGCCGAGTTGGATGGAGCAGGACACCATCGGCGGGGAGGCCTACAACTTCTCGTTCGGCCTGTACTCGCGAGAAGACGCTGCCATCTACGACAAAGAGGCGACGCGAGTATTGGTTCACGAAAGCGCGTGGGCCCAGCTACGCGGCCTAGAGCTAGCTCATATGGTAGGGAGGCACTGCACTCAGCTGGAGCGGAACGCCACCTCCCTGAAGAAGCTGGCGGACGAGAGGGAGGAGGCCCAGAAGCTCGCTCAGGAGGTCGCGAAACTTCAGAGGAGGCGGGCCGACGCGACAGAGGAGTCCCTCGCGCAGTACCTGGGCGGGGTGGTATGTGCTCACCCTCGACAACCGCCCTTTCTCGCGAAGCCACCTTATAACTTTCCCTTCCTCTTTTCAGGATGCCGCGACGGCCAGTCGGATGGGCGCTGAGATCGCCACCCTCGGCCAGGACAAGTCGGCGTTGGAGGCGCGGGTACGCGAGCTGGAGGCCGCCGCCGCTGTCCCTCCTCCAGACAGCAGGGTCTGTCCGCTCGAGCACTTCTCCGACTACGACTTGGAGGTGCTGATGCAAAAGAACGCCGCCAGCGCCGCGAAGTATACGATGCAAATGCTGCGACGCGCGGATCTCCTCAAGAGCGAGGCGGCGGAACTTTCGGCGGAAGACGTGGTGCCGGCGCTATTTCTTCCCGTGCCGGACACTGCGGACAGATCCTTCCAGCCTATTTAGGACTTCTCGCCCCGGATCTCGCGTCTCCCCTGCTTTTTGACATTTACTTTTTTAGATGTATATTATCATGTATGTTTACCTGTTTTGAGATGTACGCGCGGGCTGCGCCCAGACTCCTCGATTCTTATTTACTATTGCTTTTATAAATGCTTTCTCGCCCGCCTTGTTCGTATATTTGCTATTGCCGTGCGACGCGACCTGCCTCTGCGGCCCAGCCCCGGAAGAGGCGGCTGCTCGCCCGCCAAGCGAGGCGAGCCGGCTCGTCCTTTGTCTGTATTGCCAAATCTCTTGCGGATTCTCGCCTAGGTTTCCGCCTTCGTTCGGCCGTCTTTCTCGGGGCTGGGTGGTCATGTTAGACCCCCCTTTTGCTTTATCTTCGTGATTCCAATCTGCTATTAACGCCATTCGAGTAGTTCCCGGCCTGGCCGGCTAGGTGGGAGCCCGACAGCGTGATTCGTTCTGGGTCGCAGATCATTGCCATCGGGTGACTTCCGGTCCTGCCAGCTAGGTGAGAGCCTGGCAGCGGGATCTTCTCGAGGCTAGGGATGACACCGAGTGACTTCCGGCCCTGCCAGCTAGGTGGGAGCCTGGCAGCGGGATCTTCTTGGGGTCCAAACACATTCCATCGAGTGACTTCCGGCCCTGCCAGCTAGGTGAGAGCCTGGCAGCGGGATCTTCTCGAGGCTAGGGATGACACCGAGTGACTTCCGGCCCTGCCAGCTAGGTGGGAGCCTGACAGCGGGATCTTCTCGGGGTCCAAACACATTCCATCGAGTGACTTTCGGCCCTGCCAGCTAGGTGAGAGCCTGGCAGCGGGATCTTCTCGAGGCTATGGATGACACCGAGTGACTTCCGGCCCTGCCAGCTAGGTGGGAGCCTGGAAGCGGGATCTTCTCGGGGTCCAAACACATTCCATTGAGTGACTTCCGGCCCTGCCAGCTAGGTGAGAGTCTGGCAGCGGGATCTTCTCGAGGCTAGGGATGACACCGAGTGACTTTCGGCCCTGCCAGCTAGGTGGGAGCCTGACAGCGGGATCTTCTCGGGGTCCAAACACATTCCATCGAGTGACTTCCGGCCCTGCCAGCTAGGTGAGAGCCTGGCAGCGGGATCTTCTCGAGGCTAGGGATGACACCGAGTGACTTCCGGCCCTGCCAGCTAGGTGGGAGCCTGACAGCGGGATCTTCTCGGGGTCCAAGCACATTCCAATTCTTTATGCTAGCTGGCTACGACAATACTGGGGGGGGGGGAAGGAATTCATTATAACCAACGTGCTGCTTACAGGTGCTTAGGGAAAAACTCTTTTCATGTCGTCTCCACTCCAGGTGAGGCTCATGGTCTCGCCCTCTACATTTTGGAGTCGATAGCCCCCTGACTTCAAAGCTTCTTTCACAATAAACGGCCCCTCCCAGCTGGGGTTGAGCTTCCCTACGGACGCTGACCTCCCTGCCGCGTCCACCTTCTTCAGCACCAGGTCTCCTTTCGCGAACTGCTTGACCCTGACATGCTTGTCAAAGTATTTTGCCATCCTCCTTTTTACCTCCTCCTGTCGGATGGCTGAAAGATCCCTCAATTCTTCCACCATGTCAAGGGAGAGTCTCAGGTCACCCTCGTTCTCGGCTCGCCATTCCTCTCAGCCCTCCCTGGCCGCCCCAACTCGCGGCGTTTGGACTTCAAATTCTATGGGGAGCACCGCCTCGCACCCATGGTCCACGCTCACCGCACCAAGATGTTGAAACCGGAATCCGGCCTCTTGTGGAGTTCGACCCTTGGGGAAGGGGTGGTCTCGCGCCTACTTTGCTCCTGCAAGAAAAACAACGAAGAAGACAAGAGGAAACAGACCCAAGGGCTCGGCAGGGAGGTCCCACCACAAACCCGGAAGATCTCTGAGCGCTTCCCCTCCTTAGCCAGAAGCCGGGCTAAGGCACCTCAGAGAACACTTGAAAACCAGAGTAAAGGGGGACTTAAAGTGTGTCCTTTGAGGTACCCATTGGGTCTTATTTATAGTTTTTTTGGAATCTGAACTGCCAATAACCAAAAGAACTGACCTGAAAATACCAAAAAGCCCTTGGTTGGGCCTGCCAACAGCCAAACTCCACTGTTCTAAGTAGCTATGCGCAGTCCAACCTGGTCTGCCAACCGCGTGGCTCTGCTGTTCTGAGGGGCTATTCGCACCCCTGGGGAGTCCGCTCGCCTCCAATCATCCTCCGCTGGAGGCGGGCACGACCTGGCTCCTGCCGCCCTCTTGTTCTCCTGGGCGAGCGCGAGCCGGACCGTCGTGACCTGCCTGTCTTCTGTCGGGGCGGACCGACCGCCAGGTCGCGTGTGGGGGCTGGCCGGCGGCCACCGCGACCCCCTGATCAGCTCGCCAATCGCGGGTCGCCAGACCTATCCGCTTTGGTCACTGATTCTTCGCGCGACCCGCTCGCTTGCCTCGCCCGGCTCGCTCGCCTGAAATGGGCGAGAGCGGGCCAGTCCTCCCACCGTATATCCGTTTTGCCGCTCGGGTGAGGGTCGTGGGGCTAGGTCTGCTCGACCTCCCTGGCGGGACCCGCTCGCCGGACACGGGGTTGTACACCCGCGTGAGCGGATCGGGGTGCATCCTCGAATCCGTGAAGGGTGGAAGCTCCGGGATCAGTGCTCCCCTATAGGGAATAAACTTAGCATCGTCAAGAAAGAAAATAAAACAGCCCTTCTGGGGAGTCCACACAAGGATGAAGTGGAAACATACCTTCATCAGGAAGGACTGGCAGGAGCGAGTCAAGCCCCATTCGCAGGAAGGAATGAGCGGGTAGGAGATGTTGCCGAGATCACCCTTGATGAAGACAAACTTAGTGAACCAAAGGTGGCTCTTGTTGGCAGTCTCGCACACATTAAATTGCAATCTGGCGAAGAAGGCGACTCCATCGTTGATGGCGCGGTAGATGAATAGCTTCTGGAAAACAGTGGGGTTGAACTCGATCCGTTTCTTCCGAAGAAAGATCGCGAAGGCCACTAGCATGGAAATCGCGTTAGGATTAAGCTGCGCGGGGACAGCTATAACACCTCCCCTATAATGACCATATAATATGGATCCGGCCGGGGCCCCACAACATACAAACTCCACAGCTTCAACATTATAAGATGATATAAACTACTCAAACTCAAAACTCAGACATCAACAGTGGAAACATACAATAAATACTAGAAGTTATCCACCAAACCAAGAGTATCAAAATGGCCTTAAGGCCTTACACATCATAGGTCCAAGACTGAAACAACATTAAACAATAGTAACGTGCATGCGCAGTCCTAGGCTACCTCGGCATGCAAGCCGGATTACATTTCATTTAGCATATCATTCAATCAAAATATATGTAAATATAATAAAGTTCACTTCTTGTGTCTTAGGCCTTTTTGACTGGCGAGCTTCCTCCTGCTTGCGATCCTTGCCCTAAAAAAATTGGTGGTAATGTGTGTGAGCAAAGGCTGACCTCAACTGTGTAACCAACACATCTCCTCCCGGTCGTCCCTAGCGGAACCCGGGGTACACCATCACCCTGCAGGTCAACACTCCGTATGCAATATACAGTAACATGTAAAGCTATAAAGCAGGTTTGGATGTTTCAAACAACAAACATATTTCTAAGTTGAGCATGTAATATAAATGGGCCAACAATGTAGCATGAATGGAATCCTGGGTTTTACCCAAGGCACCCTAAAGCGTATGCTTCTAACACATCATCACATCGGGTACTTCCAATTTCCCCAACCGACGTTCAAGCCGCAAACACAAGGGTACTCTAATTTCCCCCAACGCCATACAAGTCGCCACACAGAACTCTTGCCTCAGCCCCACCCGCTCATGGGTCTCAAATCCCGGGCTTGCATGCAAACTCTGACTTCTCACGTCAGGATTCCGTCATACAAACAAACTGATGTTAAGAACCCTTCCTAGACCCCACCTGTTCGCGATGACTCAGGCCCGACTCTAATATCGGGACCTAGTCCACTGAAGGAGACCCAGCGGGACCCAACTGGGATCGTCCGGGCTTGTCCAAAGCTTGGCATTCTCGTCAGTTCCACATAAGGGGACTTATCTCGTCGGGACACTCTCCCCACGTGACTTGTACGTCACGGGCTAGCCAGCCGACCACAGAGACAAAGCACGCCTTAACACATCACAATCCCATATTTTTCTCACATTAATCCAACATTTGTACTGTACCATCCCCATGCCCCCGCGTGTACTTTAATTTCCACCCGGTCCGATTCTGGCCACACGTACTCACATGAAAAAAGGGGAAAACATCATCACAAATGATGTCTTGTCGCTAACGTATTTCTACACAATCCTTAAGGCTCTCTATGCAACATCACTGAATCAGACTAACGATCGCGATTACGGCTTCACCCACAATGCCTAATCCACTAACATAGTGGATCTCTAATGCAATATCATGTCGGGGATGTACACAATCGACCCGGTGGCTCTTCTTGAACCAAGACAACTCGAATCCCTCTCACTTGAGAGATCTAGTGCCTAGAATGCTTAAAAGAAAGTAAGAAAAAAGTAGATGCCATCACGCATCCTAAAAATAGAGAGGAGAAGTGTTGTTACCCTTCGACTCCTCTTCCTAGCCATGAAAATTTGCTTTACACGGATGAAAACGAGCACCTCCACGTCCTCTCCACGGATCTGGCCTCCGAACGACGATCGGAGTTCCTACGTTTCATCATTGGCGGAAGAATGCTCTCTTCTTCCTCCTCCAACTCTCTCTCACAAATCCTAAGTCAACTCCAAAATGAGGAGAAATGAGGAGAAATCTTGCTTGGCCCTTCTTAAGCCCTTTGGGCGGAAAATCCTGGGCCCTTAGATCAGATTTGATCTATCTGTCGCCCTATCCGTTCGACGGTTCTTCGAACTAACCAGACGTGGAGTTCGACGTTCGTCGAAAGAACACGACACAACAAACCTCCTGAAACCGTTCGACGTTCGTCGAACCCGTTCGACGTTCGTCGAACCCGTTCGATGTTCTCGATGTTCGTCGAACCCGTTCGACGTTCGTCGAACCCGTTCGACGTTCGTCGAACCCGTTCGACGTTCGTCGAACCCGTTCGACGTTCGTCGAACCCGTTCGACGTTCGTCGAACCCGTTCGACGTTCGTCGAACCAACATGTGAATTGTGTCTAAGTTCTTCCCGCACGTCTGGAAAGTCTGGGTGTTACAGCTGTGACGCTCGACATTTCCTCGTAAGTAATTGGCACGTTATAAATGCATTTGAATTATCAAATATATCCCCGATGATGATAAGTTTAATATCAGAGACGTTGTCTCATGTTGATATTGGGTTAAAATACATTTCCTCGTAAGTAATTGGCACGTTATAAATGCACTTGAATTATAAAATATATCCCCGATGATGATACGTTTAATATCAGAGACGTTGTCTCATGTTGATATTTGGGTTGAAAAATGAGTTTATATCATTCACATGCACAAAACTTTACGGCTTGATGTTATAAATATATATTTGGGTAGTAAATTTCCTTGCTGGAAAACGGACTTCTTTAGTTCTTGGTATGAGTTGGTGTACTAAGGAAATGAGACGGTGGGGGGGAGGTGAGCATTTAATGGAGGAGTCTTTTCATATATCCTTTTTATCCCTTGCCGCTGTAGCTGCAGTCCTCGGTTGTATCGTGCTTAGGGCTCACGGAGCCGTTCTCTTTCTTTTTCTCTTCATATCTCTCACAACTTCTAGCAAGAATCAAAACAGTTGCAAAGTTGTCGGACTGGTTTCAGTGAGGGCTCGTGACGGGCAGCAACTTCTGTGATTTCATTCTTCTGTGATAGATCCACTGTAAGATATAACTTTCTTGATCTGTTAATTTTGTTCCTCGTAATATCTTCATTTCGACTGGATTTAGACTGGAGTTAGACTGGATTTAGACGGTGATAGTATAGTTGATTCTCTTTTTGGTTAGCTGATGGTTTTGATTGTTGCTTCGTTGTTACCTATTCTTCGAGGAACAGAGTCTTCTCTGGTTTTGTATGTATGTGTACAGTACTTTTGTTGATGTCAGCTAGTGTTTTATCCAGTCATTTGCGACTCCTTGTCTTTTGAGTTTGGGTGAAGTCATGGCTGGAATTAGGTAGGCCATGATATTACTGCTTGTAGAGATATTGTTTTGGTCATGATGTTTAGTTAGCAGCTTTATGCATGTTCTTTTGTGAAGGAACTCTGATGAGCTTGTTTGACTTACTTGTCCAGTTGGTGTTTGATCTTTCCAGTCAGTTGATGACTCCAGCTACACGATCTATCTATTTTTAGCAGATTATACCCAACTTCATTGCTATTGAGAAGTAGTGTTTCGGTTTAAAGGAATGTATTTTCACTGATGGACTGAGTAGTTCACCATACATTGTTTCTCCTGAGTCAACCCTATGTGTCACTGTTGTAGTTACAATTGTGGTGCAACCCCGATATTATTAATAATACGATTCCTAAACAGATATCGCGAAGGATGGCATCCCAAGGTAGAAATGACAATGACGCGGGGCATGACGGGGGCAAAGAAACAGGAACGGTGAGACCTATTTAGATTCCAGCAATTTTGTGTATCACAATTTCTTTTCAAAGTACACAATTAGATTAAGTCTTGCATGTAACATCATGAAATATTATGCAGTAATCACTGCCACACGTCTTCGCTAATGTATGGCCTTGAATAAGGCAAACAAGCGACCAAAGATTCTGAGGGGATTTCTTATAAATTAAATATTTAAAATAACGTGCTGACACAAAGTTCTATTACGGGCGAAGGAACGGCATGTACAAGAATGAATGATATGGGTATGATGAATTGCCAAACCAGTCGAGCCGAAAGGCATAAACACGGGTTGACCGTACTGGTTTTGGAACATGATGACCTTACGGGGTCGGCTTAACAACAGGAAACATGATGAAACAAGTGTATGAATGAGCATGGATTCATTCGCCCCTAATAGTACTGCATGAGGAAACTGATGAAACTTAATTGTATATGTTCTTATGTTTTTTTTTATAAACTTGTACTGATAAGCTCTACAGTTGAATGAATTATGGTAAAGATAGTATGTGTATTGTTATACATATTTTTTTTCTCACTTGGTTGCATGTTATATATCGTCTCGCTTAGTCTTTAGTAAAGACTAATGGTTTCAAATTTTAACATTTTAGGTACAGGTAAATCACAAACTGGCCAGCGCTAAGGAGATGATTGGGGTTACATATATATATATATCTATATAGCTGCTTCCTACCCTGAGTTGATGATATCAACTACTTTTGTGTTGTGAACTTATGTTTATAAAGGCTATATTAAAGGTTATATGTAATACAAACTCATGTATGGCTAATGTATACGTATCCTAGAACATGTTTATGATTTGTGTATACTACTAGGGACTTGTCGGTATATATGTACTCATTTTGAGATATCTAATGGTCCAACTATGAATATATGGAGTAGGATCTATATATGTTGGTTGTGGCGGACTATGGGCCGTTACAATTTAGTGGTATCAGAGCCAGGTTGCCAAAAACCTTGGCCAAAAGGAGTACGTATCTGCCGTACGAGGGCCAATAGATAATGAACATCGAATACATATTGGTTCCTTATCTGATAACTGATCATAAATTGTTTTGGTTTAAAGGACCCAACACAGATGGCGCAAGAGCCTATGTCTGAAAGTGGTGCGGATGCGTATGTACATCAAGAGCATTTACAACAGAAACACGTGTCTGTGGAACAGTCTGTGCCTCCGCAACTCCAGCAGCAGACTCAACCGCAGTTAACAGATCTTGTTAGCATGTTAGCAGAAGCCATTAAAATGGTGCGAGAGGTTCCTCCTACTATCCCAGTAGTAGCACCTACTGTGTCATTGCAACAACGACAGTTCGATGTGGATCTGAAACAATTTCTAGAGTTGAAACCACCTGTTTTTCGAGGTGGACTTTCCCCTTTGGAGACAGAGGATTGGATTTCACGGATCGAAACAATTTTTGAAGTGATGCTTTGCCCAGATGACCGTAAAGTGGGCTTAGTTACTTTTCTTCTTGAAGGGGAGGCTAAGCGATGGTGGAGTAATGTTCGTGGCCGTTTGGCTGGTCAAGGACAAGTTAGTATCCCTTGGACCACGTTTGTACAGGAGTTTACAGGATGGTTTGTACCTGAATCAGAGAAGAAGCTGCTACAAGATAAGTTCCTACGCCTAGTACAGGGTCCCCGCTCTGTACTTGAGTATGAGATAGAATTTGCCAATTTGGCATTCTATGCCGAAGCGTTTGTGCCAAATGAAAAAGAAAGGTGTCGTAAGTTTCAAGAAGGATTGCGAGATGGTATTCGATCGATTTTGGTTCCGCTAGAAATTCGAGATTATGGGGCTCTCGTACAAAAAGCTCGATTGATGGAAATAGGTGCGGAGAAAACACAAAGAAGAAGGGAATTTGTAAAAAAGAGATCGCAATGGACGCAGAGTAAGGAGCCCTTAGCCAAATCTGGTACGTTGTGGAAGTCTGGGGAATCTGGAAAGCGACCTCGTCCAATAGAGAGTAGTAGCGTGGGGCAGTCGCAAATACAGGAACAAAAGTGTGGGAAATGTGGGAGATCCCACAAAGGGCAGTGTTTAGCTGGAAGTAATGTATGTTATCTATGTCGTCAACCTGGACATCATCAAAAGGAATGCCCAAAGAAGAAGGAAGGAGAAAGTAGTGCAAGGAGATTCCCCACACCACAGGGCCAGAAAATCTATCAGATGGGTATTTCTGAATCTTTTGCCTCAACGTCATCTCCGGGTGGATCTTCAGTGGGAGAACGTCATGTACAGCCTCGTGTGTGTAATCTGAACCAGCAAGAGGCTAAGGCAGAGGACATGGTGGTGACAGGTATGCTTTATGTTTGCGGCAAATTGATGAAAGTTTTATTTGATACTTGTGCTAGCCATTCGTTTATATCTTCAACTGTATTGGGACGTATAAATGAAAAACCCTATTCTACAAGGGAACTGCTACATGTCACTTTGCCAAATAATCAAGTAGTGTCAACGCAACAACGAATCATGATAACAATTGAGTTAAATGATAAACATTTTACAGTAGATGTAGCGGTTTTACCACTTATCGAGTTCGATATTATTTTGGGTATGGACTGGCTGGTCCAGCATGAAGCAATCATTGATTGTAAGAGAAAGGAAGTTACAGTTCATTGTGTCGATCAAAGTTTTACGGTATTTCGAGGTCTGGGAGAAGTATCCAAAATGCTCATATCTGCAATGAAGGCGTTAAAGAAAATACGAAAGGGGTGTGAAGCGATATTGGTGTTAGTGACAGGACTGTCAGATGAAAAGAAGGATGTTACCACTGTTCCAGTTGTTTGTGAATATCAGGAACTCTTTCCTGAGGAGTTGCCAGGGCTCCCTCCGAAAAGAGAAGTGGAGTTTGAAATTAACTTAGAAGATGGAGCAAGACCAGTTGCAAAGACACCGTATCGTATGGCTCCGAAAGAGTTAGCGGAATTGAAATGTCAACTGCAGGATTTACTTGATAAAGAGTTTATACGACCTAGCACTTCTCCGTGGGGTGCGCCGGTGCTATTTGTAAAAAAAAAAAGAGGGAACCTTACGACTCTGTGTGGATTATCGTGAACTGAATAAGTTAACAGTAAAGAATAAGTATCCGCTACCACACATAGATGATCTTTTTGATCAACTAGTAAATTCAAAGGTGTTTTCAAAAATAGACTTAAGGTCGGGTTACCACCAACTCCGAATTAAAGAGCAAGATATTTATAAAACTGCTTTTAGCACAAGGTATGGACATTTTGAGTTTGTGGTAATGCCATTTGGACTAACTAATGCTCCTGCAGCTTTTATGGATATGATGAATCGAATATTCAAGGATTACCTAGATAAATTCATCATTGTTTTTATTGATGATATTTTGATCTATTCAGTATCTGAGGAGGAACACGCTCGACATTTGCGAATGACGTTACAGCGACTGAAGGAGAGTCAACTGTATGCAAAGTTTTCGAAATGTCAGTTTTGGTTGAAAGAAGTGTCATTTTTGGGGCATGTTATAACAGAACAAGGTTTAGCAGTTGATCCGACAAAGATTGATTCTATTCTTCATTGGCCGCAACCTACAAATGTGACGGAAGTACGAAGTTTTCTTGGATTAGCAGGATATTACCGCAGATTTGTTAAAAATTTTTCAAAATTCTCGTTGTCGTTAACACAGTTAACGCGAAAGAATGTTCCTTTTCATTGGAATGACAATTGTCAAGCTGCGTTTGAAGCATTAAAAGAAAAATTAACCACTGCCCCTGTGTTAGTCCTTCCATCAGGCACGGAAGGATTTCAAATTTATAGTGACGCTTCATATAAAGGTTTAGGGTGTGTATTAATGCAACATGAAAAGGTAATCGCTTATGCCTCACGTCAATTGAAGGATGCAGAAAGAAACTATCCAACTCATGATCTGGAGTTAGCTGCAGTGATCTTTGCGTTAAAAATTTGGCGTCACTATTTGTATGGAGTGAGATGTGAAATATTTACTGATCATCAAAGTTTGAAATACATTTTCACACAAAAAGAAATAAATCTTCGCCAACGGCGTTGGTTGGAGTTTATTAAAGATTACGAAGTGGATATTCAGTATCATCCTGGAAAGGCCAATGTGGTTGCTGACGCACTGAGCCGCAAAAGTGTTGCTGAATTAGCAACCTTCAGAGTATGTAATACACAATTAATGCGTGAACTTGAAAGGATGGAGATTGTTCCCATCTTTACATCAGAAGATTTACAATCCCAGTTATTTCAGATGCAAATCAAGTATGCACTAAAAGATAGAATTCGGAAAGCTGTGTCGAATGATTCCTTTTTGTTGGGCATAAGGAAAAAAATGAACAAGGGGGAGTCTACAAGTTTTACGGAACAGAATGGATTGTTCCTGATGAATGAAAGGCTATGCGTTCCAGATGTAGACAATTTACGAAAAGACATTTTGTATGAGGCTCATAATACACCTTTTTCACTTCACCCTGGTCGAACAAAAATGTACCATGATATAAAAGAAGATTTTTGGTGGCCTGGAATGAAGAAGGATGTGATAAAGTATATCGCGACTTGCCATACTTGTCAAGTGGTAAAAGCTGAACATCAAAAACCTGGAGGTTACTTACAGTCATTACCCATACCAGAGTGGAAATGGGAAGATATTGCTATGGACTTCGTCTTTGGATTGCCTCGTAGTAAGTCGGGGCATGATGGTATATGGGTTATCATAGATCGGTTAACAAAAAGTGCCCATTTTATAGCAGTACGACAAGAAGGACCACCAGAAAAATTGAATGAGCTGTATGTTGATATAATTGTAAAATTACACGGTATTCCTCGAACGATTATCTCCGATCGTGATGGAAGGTTCACATCAGAAAATTGGAAACAGATTCATAAACGTTTGGGAACAAAATTACTGTTTAGTACAGCTTTCCACCCCAAACTGATGGGCAGTCGGAGCGCACTATTCAATTATTAGAAGACCTATTACGGATGGTAGTACTTGATCTCAAGGGTTCATGGGAGAAGTATTTGGCGCTCGTGGAGTTTACATATAATAACAGCTATCAGTCTTCCATAAAAATGGCACCTTTTGAAGCGTTATATGGTCGGCGATGTCGTACACCTTTAAGTTGGGCAGAAGATGGGGAAAGACAAATCTATCATAAAGAGAAAGTAGATAAGTGGCATGAGAAGGTTGTTCTTATTCAACAAAGAATGAAGGCAGCCCAAGATCGACAGCAAAAGTATTACAATGCTAAACATCGTCTTGTGGAGTTTCAAGTTGGCGATCTCGTGCGTTTAAAGGTTAAACCCTTTAAGGGAGTTACACGACTGCGACGTCTTGGAAAGTTAAGTCCACGTTATGTGGGACCCTTCCTTGTCATCGAGCGAGTGGGCGAAGTTGCTTACCGCTTAGAGTTATCAAAGGATTTGCAAAGGTTGCATAATGTTTTTCATGTATCGGCACTTCGTAGATATGTCTGGGATCCTGAAAAGATTATTCCATCTGAAAACATACAAATTGAGGCTGATTTATCTAGCCCAACAGAACCATATCAAATTATTGACCGACAAAGCAAGAAATTACGAAATAGGAATGTAAATTTCGTGCATGTATGGTGGAAGGGGCATCCGCGAGATGAAGCTACTTGGGAACAGGAAGATATTATGCGAGATCTTTTCCCTCTACTGTTTAACGAGCAAGTTGATGTCATTTTCGGGGACGAAAATCTCTGAGGAGGGAAGACTTGTGACGCTCGACATTTCCTCGTAAGTAATTGGCACGTTATAAATGCATTTGAATTATCAAATATATCCCCGATGATGATAAGTTTAATATCAGAGACGTTGTCTCATGTTGATATTGGGTTAAAATACATTTCCTCGTAAGTAATTGGCACGTTATAGATGCACTTGAATTATAAAATATATCCCCGATGATGATACGTTTAATATCAGAGACGTTGTCTCATGTTGATATTTGGGTTGAAAAATGAGTTTATATCATTCACATGCACAAAACTTTACGGCTTGATGTTATAAATATATATTTGGGTAGTAAATTTCCTTGCTGGAAAACGGACTTCTTTAGTTCTTGGTATGAGTTGGTGCACTAAGGAAATGAGACGGTGGGGGGGGGGGGAGGTGAGCATTTAATGGAGGAGTCTTTTCATATATCCTTTTTATCCCTTGCCGCTGTAGCTGCAGTCCTCGGTTGTATCGTGCTTAGGGCTCACAGAGCCGTTCTCTTTCTTTTTCTCTTCATATCTCTCACAACTTCTAGCAAGAATCAAAACAGTTGCAAAGTTGTCGGACTGGTTTCAGTGAGGGCTCGTGACGGGCAGCAACTTCTGTGATTTCATTCTTCTGTGATAGATCCACTGTAAGATATAACTTTCTTGATCTGTTAATTTTGTTCCTCGTAATATCTTCATTTCGACTGGATTTAGACTGGAGTTAGACTGGATTTAGACGGTGATAGTATAGTTGATTCTCTTTTTGGTTAGCTGATGGTTTTGATTGTTGCTTCGTTGTTACCTATTCTTCGAGGAACAGAGTCTTCTCTGGTTTTGTATGTATGTGTACAGTACTTTTGTTGATGTCAGCTAGTGTTTTATCCAGTCATTTGCGACTCCTCGTCTTTTGAGTTTGGGTGAAGTCATGGCTGGAATTAGGTAGGCCATGATATTACTGCTTGCAGAGATATTGTTTTGGTCATGATGTTTAGTTAGCAGCTTTATGCATGTTCTTTTGTGAAGGAACTCTGATGAGCTTGTTTGACTTACTTGTCCAGTTGGTGTTTGATCTTTCCAGTCAGTTGATGACTCCAGCTACACGATCTATCTATTTTTAGCAGATTATACCCAACTTCATTGCTATTGAGAAGTAGTGTTTCGGTTTAAAGGAATGTATTTTCACTGATGGACTGAGTAGTTCACCATACATTGTTTCTCCTGGGTCAACCCTATGTGTCACTGTTGTAGTTACAATTGTGGTGCAACCCCGATATTATTAATAATACGATTCCTAAACAGATATCGCGAAGGATGGCATCCCAAGGTAGAAATGACAATGACGCGGGGCATGACGGGGGCAAAGAAACAGGAACGGTGAGACCTATTTAGATTCCAGCAATTTTGTGTATCGCAATTTCTTTTCAAAGTACACAATTAGATTAAGTCTTGCATGTAACATCATGAAATATTATGCAGTAATCACTGCCACACGTCTTCGCTAATGTATGGCCTTGAATAAGGCAAACAAGCGACCAAAGATTCTGAGGGGATTTCTTATAAATTAAATATTCTAAAATAACGTGCTGACACAAAGTTCTATTACGGGCGAAGGAACGGCATGTACAAGAATGAATGATATGGGTATGATGAATTGCCAAACCAGTCGAGCCGAAAGGCATAAACGCGGGTTGACCGTACTGGTTTTGGAACATGATGACCTTACGGGGTCGGCTTAACAACAGGAAACATGATGAAACAAGTGTATGAATGAGCATGGATTCATTTGCCCCTAATAGTACTGCATGAGGAAACTGATGAAACTTAATTGTATATGTTCTTATGTTTTTTTTATAAACTTGTACTGATAAGCTCTACAGTTGAATGAATTATGGTAAAGATAGTATGTGTATTGTTATACATATTTTTTTTCTCACTTGGTTGCATGTTATATATCGTCTCGCTTAGTCTTTAGTAAAGACTAATGGTTTCAAATTTTAACATTTTAGGTACAGGTAAATCACAAACTGGCCAGCGCTAAGGAGATGATTGGGGTTACATATATATATATCTATATAGCTGCTTCCTACCCTGAGTTGATGATATCAACTACTTTTGTGTTGTGAACTTATGTTTATAAAGGCTATATTAAAGTTGATATGTAATACAAACTCATGTATGGCTAATGTATACGTATCCTAGAACATGTTTATGATTTGTGTATACTACTAGGGACTTGTCGGTATATATGTACTCATTTTGAGATATCTAATGGTCCAACTATGAATATATGGAGTAGGATCTATATATGTTGGTTGTGGCGGACTATGGGCCGTTACAACAGCTCCTCCCCTTTAGAAGAATTTCGTCCTCAAAATTTTAACTCAGTTGTGGGCACAAAAACAACAACTAATTTGTTGCAACATCTTTTCCTTTCACAAAATATTTGTTACAATACTTTAGACAAACAACTCGGGAAATTCAGTACGCATGGTTTGCTCCTGCTCCCAATAGAACTCATCTCGCCCGCAGTTATCCCAGCGCACCTTCATGAGCATAATGTCTTTGTTCCGCAACTACCAAACCTCTGAATCCTCTATGCCAACCGGACGGACCTTCGTCCTGAATGTAACGCCCCGAATTTTGTGTGCGAGTCGGTTGGGGAAAAAGAGTTTTTTGTGTCTGTAGGGGTACACGGCCTAGGACACGGGCGTGTCCAAGGCCGTGTCTGGCTGGTGATTTTTGGCCGTTTTCAACCCGAGAAGGACACGGCCAGAAACACGGCCGGATGACACGGGCGTGTCATCTGACACGGGCGTGTGCCAACCCGTGTCCAGACCCGTGTCCTGAGGGGTCGTGTCCGTTGCCGTGGCGGTTATGCGTGACACGCCCTCGAACACGGGCGTGTCGAGGAACCCGACACGGGCGTGTCAGGTCAGACACGGGCGTGTCTTGGCCCGTGTGCGTTTCTCAGTTCGACGATCGTGCCTGGATCGAGGCACACGGCCTTGGACACGGCCGTGTGCCAAGCCGTGTGCGGCCCAGGTCAGGGGAATTTTGTGCAGATCCGAGCCATTCGTTTTCTTTAATTAGGATCCAATGGCCCAGATGAGATCCTACTCTGTTAAGGCCGGGAATAGGAAGTTATTCCCTCATTTTTCTCTCCAAAGTTCTTCCCTTCCAAAGTGAGAGAGGAGAGGAAGAAGAAGGAGGTTTCCGGCCGCCGGCGGAGCATCGGAGCGCCATTTCGAAATCGGAGAGCGGATCCGTGGAGGGAAGGTCATTGCGAAGAATTCTAACCGCGTAGTTTTTCCATGGCGCCAAAACGGACTACAAGGGTAACGATTCTCAACTTGAGCGCTTGAAGCTCTTTCTTTCTGCATAGGGACTCCCGCTCCCGCGAGTATGCGGTGAGTGCGTGGTGTTCCTTGGGGTTGACGGGAATAGTCCCCCTTGTGTTGCATGTAGAGCCCGGAATCGTAAGTACGGGCATAGGCATTGTGTGTGAAGCCTACCCGGACGTGTTTTGTCTGGATCGGTGATGTTGCATTTGATATGGTTTTGCCGGAGAAGACTCCGTGCTTTGGATTTTTCGGGTTTCCACGCGGTAGATTGCAGCAGGGATCCTTGAAGGTTAGCTTCAAGGCGCACCCGGAAAATTGAGCGGAAACGTGTTCTGCTAACTTGGCGGTCTAGGAACCGGCCTTGATCATAACTGGGTTATGAGACTGTTTTGGAAAATTTGGGATCCGAGAGAAGCTTGGCCCGCGCAAAGTTCCTTAAATTGGACATGCGGCGTGAGCAACGGGCAAGTGGAATTGGACCTAGGCTATGTGGTTCGGTGCGAGAGACCCGAAGACGGGGACTGGCCGTTGGCATAGTCGGAGCCTTAGACGGTGGTCAGAAAGGCTAAATGCTCACATGTTGTTGCCATCCTGGGGGTGGTGGTGGATGCACTGATGGGTCAGGGTCCACCATGAATGTGCCCTGAGTGCACGGGGTGTTTGGCCGTGCGAGCCTACACCTGTGGCGAATTATAATTGCGCTATATAAATATTGTTGGCTAATGCTTTGCAGGGAAAGAGCACCGCCGTCCCGAGTAAGGGGCGGGGTCGTTATAATTTGGTCGGCTTTTAGCTGACCGTTGCTTTATTTGCCACCGTGCGGTGGTATGTGCTTGCAGGTGCTGCGGAGCCGAGCGCCAAATAGCGGGCTGGAGCCCATGTTGCTGTGCTGGCCCTAGAAGGCCGTAGAATAGTTGTTTTTACATTTCTCATGTGTGGCCGGCCTGCGAGCCGATGTATGTAAGACATGTTATATTTATGAACATTTGTAAGGCCATAAGGCCATGTACCTATTTCAGTGTATTTGGGGTTCGTTCTTGTAGTTGTAAATGTGGACATTCATATTTGATGGATTTAAGTTTGGGTTCTTCAACTTTAAAAATCTTCCGCTAGAATGCTCTGTGATTAGGACGAGTAGTCTTAATTAGATGGTTTGATTTATTCATTTAGTAACCCTTCCGACTGTCTGTGGTATATGGCGTCGGGTTCCAGCTGGACCTTCTGTTATATGCCATGTGACGGATGGGGGTGTTACAATTTGGTATCAGACTTCTGGTTACGGTCATGCTTAAATGAATTCGTGGGCGAATTCTTTTAAGGGGTGGTGAGCACATGTGTGCGTCATCGTTATAACATTAAAAAGAACCCATGAATGTCCACTTAGGAATGAAAATACACTTGTTTTGTGGAACCTGAGTGTTCCAATGATTGCTTTTAGCAATTTGTTTGTTGTCTAATCGTGTGTCTTTGCTATTATAGGCAGCTAGGAGCGGTGCTGGTCAGTCAGAGCGTCCGCAATCAGCAGAAAGTAGTGCACCAAGGGACGTGCCTGCTACACCTCCTTCAGCGGAAACCATCAGGATGGTGGCTGAAGCCGTGTTCGCAATGATAAATGCCCAACCTGCAGGGCAAATGCATCGCGCACCTCCTGCGGATGAGCAAGAACCGGTTAGGGCGGCAGAGCCGAGAGTGGTGGAACGCGCAGCAGTTGAGTTAGTAGAGCCGAGGAGAACTACGGAGCGGCAGCTAAAGCATGTGATGGGCTTTAATCCTCCGAGGTTTAATAGGGTTGGAACACCAACTCAAGCTGAGGACTGGCTCTCTTCCATAAAGAGGGTGTTGACGGCCACAATGACTGAGGAGTGGCAGAAGACCACCATAGCGACTTTTCTTTTGGAAGGTGAGGCGAGGCTGTGGTGGGACGAGTTGGAGTTTCATCTTCTAGTGGGAAGGCAACTTGCGGATGTGCCGATAGAAGAATTTTCAAGATTGTTCCTAGCCAGATTTGTACCTTCTGCTCAGAGGTTGGAGATGGAGAATCAATTTCTTGGGTTGACTCAGGGATCCAGAAGCGTGGACGAATATCTGCATGAGTTCACACGGTTGGGTCGTTATGCTGGTGCTATGTTTTCAGAAGAAGAGAGGAAGACCAACCGATTCTATGAGGGTCTTCGTGGCGATTTACAGTTACTCCTTGCTGGGCCTAAGGCGCAGGGCTTCCTAGCCTTGGTCAATTCGGCCCGATCGTTGGAAAAGGTTGCGAAGAAAGTTCAAGAGAAGAGGGACCCAGGAGAAAGGAAGACCGAGTTCAAGGTGCCAAGTCACAAGACAGGTTTCCGCAGATGGAACAAGAAGCGGAGGACTTCAAACTCAGCCCCTTCGGCTGATGCATCGGGGGCAACTACAAGTCGAGTCCCCGGAGCTTGCTACAACTGCGGGAAGACGGGGCATTTTGCTCGGGAGTGTTGGAGCGGACGTCCAAAGTCCGAGAGGAGACCTGGAGCGACTTATGAGGAGAAAGGGAAGGCGGTGGAGTCAACCGCATCCCATCATGCTCCAGCCCAGCCTAGAGTCTACAACCTTGGTCTACAGGAGGCCATTAAGCAAGCAGACGTGGTGACAGGTATGAATTAAATTACAGTGGTTTAACTTTTATAGTTGTTACCTTCGTACTTGTTAGCTTACTTTGTTAGTGCTAGGCTTTGTGTTGATCTTTGGGTTTCCGGCGAGAGCCCTTTTTGATACGGGAGCATCACATTCCTTCTTGTCTGAAAAGTTTATATCGCGCATCAGAGTTCCGTTCTCGATGGCAGAAAATAAGTTGGATGTGTTGTTGCCTAATGGGTGCTCAATGCGTGCGGATAGGATTTGTGTTGTGAAGATTCAGATTGGAGACCGGGAGTTTGATTTGCGGGCGTTGGTTCTACCATTAGTGGAGTTCGACGTAATTTTCGGTATGGATTGGCTCTCGGAGCAGAGTGCATGTATTGATTGCAAACGTAAAGAAGTCAAGTTGGGTCTGGACACTGGTGTAGAGGCTACTTTTGCGGGCATGAAGGGGTCAGGGAAAGTTCTGATATCGGCCCTTCAGGTGTTCAAGGCAGTTCGGTCTGGGGCAGAACTTTATGTCACTCTAGTGCAGACTGCGACGCCTAAACCTAGTTTGGGCAACATCCCAGTTGTGTCCGAGTATCCTGATGTGTTTCCAGATGATCTCCCAGGAGCCCCTCCTCAGCGGGAGATAGACTTTACTATAGAGCTGGTACCGGGTGCCAAACCGGTGTCACGCTCCCCCTATCGGATAGCCCCAAGAGAAATGGCAGAGTTGAAGGTGCAACTGCAGGAGTTGCTAGAGCAAGGTTATGTGCGTCCAAGTTCGTCGCCTTGGAGCGCACCAGTTCTCTTTGTTAAGAAGAAAGATGGGAGCTTGCGGCTTTGTATCGATTATCGGGAATTGAACAAACTTACGGAGAAGAACAAATATCCAATCCCGAGGATTGACGATCTATTTGATCAGTTGGTTGGGTCAACTGTATATTCGAAGTTAGATTTGAAGTCCGGTTACTATCAATTGAGGATAAGGGAGAGCGACATCCCAAAGACAGCATTCAGTACGCGGTTTGGGCATTATGAGTTCACGGTTATGCCGTTTGGGTTGACGAATGCGCCATCCGTGTTTATGGATCTGATGAATAGGACGTTCAGAGAATACTTGGATCAGTTTGTGATAGTATTCATCGATGATATCCTGGTGTATTCGCGGTGCGAGGAGGATCATTACAAGCATTTACACATGGTGTTGGAGACATTGAGGAAAAGTCAGTTGTATGCAAAGTTCTCCAAGTGTGAGTTCTGGTTACCCTCGATAGCGTTCCTTGGTCATGTTGTCAGTGGAGAAGGAATAGCTGTGGATCCGGCGAAGATAGTGGCGATACGGGAGTGGCCTACTTTGACTACAGTGGCAGAGGTCCGGAGTTTTCTGGGGCTTGCTGGCTACTACAGGCGCTTCGTAGAGAACTTCTCGCGGATAGCACTACCACTCACGACGTTGACAAGGAAGGATCAGAAGTTTGTGTGGTCTTCGGAGTGCGAACAGGCTTTTGTAGAGTTGAAGAGGCGGTTAACCACGGCGCCTATTTTATGTTCGCCAAGTGGAACCGAAGGGTTCGAGATTTATAGTGATGCTTCAGGCAGTGGTTTGGGCTGTGTTCTGCTACAGCATGGGAGAGTGATAGCTTATGGTTCACGACAATTGAAGGTTCACGAGAGGAATTATCCGGTCCACGACTTAGAGTTAGCGGCCGTGATTTTTGCTCTAAAGCTTTGGAGGCACTATCTGTACGGTGTGAAGGTAGATATTTACACCGATCATAAGAGTTTGAAGTACCTATTGGACCAAAAAGATCTGAACATGAGGCAGAGGAGGTGGATGGAGTTCTTAGGGGACTACACCTTCAAGATACACTATGTGCCTGTGAAGGGAAATGTAGTGGCGGATGCGTTGAGTCGTAAGATTCCCGCACAAGCCAATTGGTTATCAGTACATGATGAAAGATTGGTCCAAGAGTTGGAGGCATTGGAGATATCTTGCGTTGACAAGCAGTCTAGTGCCGAGGCGAAACTGTTTTGGACAGAGGTGCAGTGTGATCTAGCGGATAGAGTTCGGAGGGCTTTGGTTCAGGATGGCAGCATGAAGCAAATACTAGATGGATCTTTGGATGGGTCATATTCCCAGTTTGTGGTTGAAGATAGGTTGCTCAGGATAGACAGTCAAAGTATTACAATGCCAAACATAGAAATGTGGAATTCAACGTTGGCGACATGGTATATTTGAAGATCAAGCCGTTCAAGGGTGTATCGCGGGTTCGACGCTTGAAGAAGCTGAGTCCGAGATACCTTGGACCATTTGAAATCCTGGAGCGTGTTGGCGAGGCGGCGTATAGATTAAAGCTGTCGACGGAGTTGAGTGGGCTGCATGATGTATTCCACGTATCAGTGTTGCGTAAGGCAGTTCAGGAGGCTTCGCAGATCATTGCAGACGATCAGGTACCGGTTGATTATGAGTTAACAATAAGGGTCAGACCAGTACGAATTGAAGATGTTGCAGTCAAACGACTCCGCAACAAGGAGGTCAGAATGGTTAAAGTCCGTTGGGATAATTGCGGACTTGAGGAGCTTTCTTGGGAGCGAGAGCAAGCTATGTTGGAGGAATATCCCGAGTTATTCCACTCAGGTATCATTTAGCTTTTGTGTACCTTTGCTTAATTTCGGGACGAAATTCCTTAAGTGGGGGAGATTTGTAACGCCCCGAATTTTGTGTGCGAGTCGGTTGGGGAAAAAGAGTTTTTGGTGCCTGTAGGGGTACACGGCCTAGGACACGGGCGTGTCCAAGGCCGTGTCTGGCTGGTGATTTTTGGCCGTTTTCAACCCGAGAAGGACACGACCAGAAACACGGCCGGATGACACGGGCGTGTCATCTGACACGGGCGTGTGCCAACCCGTGTCCAGACCCGTGTCCTGAGGGGTCGTGTCCGTTGCCGTGGCGGTTATGCGTGACACGCCCTCGAACACGGGCGTGTCGAGGAACCCGACACGGGCGTGTCAGGTCAGACACGGGCGTGTCTTGGCCCGTGTGCGTTTCTCAGTTCGACGATCGTGCCTGGATCGAGGCACACGGCCTTGGACACGGCCGTGTGCCAAGCCGTGTGCGGCCCAGGTCAGGGGAATTTTGTGCAAATCCGAGCCATTCGTTTTCTTTAATTAGGATCCAATGGCCCAGATGAGATCCTGCTCTGTTAAGGCCGGGAATAGGAAGTTATTCCCTCATTTTTCTCTCCAAAGTTCTTCCCTTCCAAAGTGAGAGAGGAGAGGAAGAAGAAGGAGGTTTCCGGCCGCCGGCGGAGCATCGGAGCGCCATTTCGAAATCGGAGAGCGGATCCGTGGAGGGAAGGTCATTGCGAAGAATTCTAACCGCGTAGTTTTTCCATGGCGCCAAAACGGACTACAAGGGTAACGATTCTCAACTTGAGCGCTTGAAGCTCTTTCTTTCTGCATAGGGAATCCCGCTCCCGCGAGTATGCGGTGAGTGCGTGGTGTTCCTTGGGGTTGACGGGAATAGTCCCCCTTGTGTTGCATGTAGAGCCCGGAATCGTAAGTACGGGCATAGGCATTGTGTGTGAAGCCTACCCGGACGTGTTTTGTCTGGATCGGTGATGTTGCATTTGATATGGTTTTGCCGGAGAAGACTCCGTGCTTTGGATTTTTCGGGTTTCCACGCGGTAGATTGCAGCAGGGATCCTTGAAGGTTAGCTTCAAGGCGCACCCGGAAAATTGAGCGGAAACGTGTTCTGCTAACTTGGCGGTCTGGGAACCGGCCTTGATCATAACTGGGTTATGAGACTGTTTTGGAAAATTTGGGATCCGAGAGAAGCTTGGCCCGCGCAAAGTTCCTTAAATTGGACATGCGGCGTGAGCAACGGGCAAGTGGAATTGGACCTAGGCTATGTGGTTCGGTGCGAGAGACCCGAAGACGGGGACTGGCCGTTGGCATAGTCGGAGCCTTAGACGGTGGTCAGAAAGGCTAAATGCTCACATGTTGTTGCCATCCTGGGGGTGGTGGTGGATGCACTGATGGGTCAGGGTCCACCATGAATGTGCCCTGAGTGCACGGGGTGTTTGGCCGTGCGAGCCTACACCTGTGGCGAATTATAATTGCGCTATATAAATATTATTGGCTAATGCTTTGCAGGGAAAGAGCACCGCCGTCCCGAGTAAGGGGCGGGGTCGTTATAATTTGGTCGGCTTTTAGCTGACCGTTGCTTTATTTGCCACCGTGCGGTGGTATGTGCTTGCAGGTGCTGCGGAGCCGAGCGCCAAATAGCGGGCTGGAGCCCATGTTGCTGTGCTGGCCCTAGAAGGCCGTAGAATAGTTGTTTTTACATTTCTCATGTGTGGCCGGCCTGCGAGCCGATGTATGTAAGACATGTTATATTTATGAACATTTGTAAGGCCATAAGGCCATGTACCTATTTCAGTGTATTTGGGGTTCGTTCTTGTAGTTGTAAATGTGGACATTCATATTTGATGGATTTAAGTTTGGGTTCTTCAACTTTAAAAATCTTCCGCTAGAATGCTCTGTGATTAGGACGAGTAGTCTTAATTAGATGGTTTGATTTATTCATTTAGTAACCCTTCCGACTGTCTGTGGTATATGGCGTCGGGTTCCAGCTGGACCTTCTGTTATATGCCATGTGACGGATGGGGGTGTTACACTGAAGTCCTCTTCTACCGACACCATCGCCGATTCGATCACAACACTAGCCTCCAGCAAGGCTTTCCACAAGATAGAGACATGAAGACATCATGTAATCCACTCAGCTCCGCAGATAACGCTAACCGGTAAGCTGCTTCTCCAATATGTTCTATAATCTCGAACGGTCTCAAAAATCTTGGAATCAGCTTCTTGAGTCGACGAATCCGCGAAATGCCCTTGAACGACTTAATCTTGAGATAAACTCAATCGCCTACTGCGAACTCCACATTCATATGGCGAACATTAAAATACTTTGTCTGCCGGTCTTGGGCAACCTTCGTGCTTTCCTGGATGGTCCGCACCAGTTCGCAAGCATCAGCCACTACTTCTTTTCCCAAAAGTTTGGTGTCTCCCGTCTCTGCCCATGACATCGGTATTCGACACCTCCTTCCATACAACGCTTCGTGTGACGTCATCCTTATACTTGTCTGATAACAGTTGTTATAGGCGAACTCTACCATAAAGAGGTGATCTTCCCACTTCTTCCCAAAATCGAGAGTACACATTCTGAGCATTGATGAGTCCAAATATTACACTGCTTTTTTGGACTCATATGGGCCAGTTTTATCGTCTTAGCACTGCACTTGAGAGCTACAACTGCTATTATTTGCCTATTTCCTGATTAAGTGCACTTTAGGCTCGTTTTCTATGTGATTTAGATGTTTCTGTGTTTTTGTTGTTTTACTTGTTATTTAGCCATGTTTTGAGAATGTGGTGTGCACTTTTGGTGGCCTATCTGCCTCTTCTGCTGGTGCATGGGTCGTGTGCGTGCTCCGGAACCGTTCGGGACACCCCGACGATACAGGAACACTGCGCACGATCACTGGACTGACTGTGCACGGCCACTAGTCGTGTGCCACTGATCGTGCGCATTACATTCTCCTTTGCCTAATTCTGCCCGAGTAATCGCACGAGCACTGGCCATAGTGCGCACGACCACTGGTCGTGCGCCACTGCTCGTGCATGTTTACCTCTTGCTTTCTGCAAATCTGTCTTAGCTAATCGCACGATCAGTGGATTCAGTGCGCACGACCACCGGTCGTGCGCCACTGATCGTGCGCATATCTGCCGATGTTTCTTTCCAAGTTGCAGGTTTAATTGGAAATTGCGCACAATCATCGACCGACAGTGCGCACGACCACTGATCGTGCGCGCTGCTTTTGCTGCCTCCGTATTTAAGGGCCTGCTCCGTGATTTAGGTCAACATTCGTCATTTCTGCGATCGAGGAGTACGCGGGAAGTGCCATTCTACTTCTCCAGCTGCTCCATCCACCTCCACCTTCATTGGGAGTCCGTAGCCGGCGATTTCGAAGCTTTCCAAACCCTCCGGCGAAGCTCCCAACCATTGATGACCTTAACTCCAAGCTTTCCACCGGAGTTGGAGAAGAAGACAGCCTAGAGAACGGACTCAAAGGCCTTCGAGGTGAAATTTTGTTGGTACCGGAAGCCTCCTCGGACTGATCCCGGAAGTGGATTGACAACTCGCTATTCCGACCACGACCTGCGGTGGACCTTCACCCTCTAGTGGTTTACTCTTCTTCCTCTTCCTCCGTTGTATGGAATAATTTACTATTTTAATGAACTATATTTTCTACTATATGTCTAAGTGGATGTTTGTGGTTTGCATTTGCTTGTGAGTTGTGTGTTGTGAATGCGCCTCGCCCACTCCACATGCACTCCATACCCTTGTTTTACCCGATTGCACTCTGCACAAGAACACTTCCACCCACTAGCTTTCCGTCCACTCGCCCAACCAAAGTTCGGCATCGCGGCTGATACACTCACCTCTCCTTGTGAAGCGGTGCCTTCGACCCGCATAGCTTTAATTAGTTTAGTAGATCAAGAAACCACAATCTCTCAAGCCACCTTTTTACTCTTTTCTAAGTATAACCCTCATAACAATATTTTCTGAACTATTGCCGCTCTATGCTGATTGCATTCCTCAAGAGACCGACACTTGGGGATTTATTCCCAAACTTTATTACTTGTGTGACCGGTGCGCTTGCCGATTTACACACATCAAGTTTTTGGCATCGTTGCCGGGGAATGCAACAATAGAGCGACTCAGGATGACTAAAAAATTGTTATAAGAGTTAGTGTTTTTGACTGATGTTTCCTTGTCTAGTGTTTACCGCAGTGAATGTAGGGTCGAGCCACAAGAGATCTTGTCGCCTATGACCCAGAGATCGAATGTATTATCCTAGCGCAAAGACGCGTCGCAGCCATCACTTTAGCCCCAATGGGAGACCAGCTGAATATCGATGCCGACAACCGAGTTGGAGGGATACCTCATGATGACCGAAATGACGACGAAATTGAAGTGAACCCTCCCCTGGTCCACACCATGAGAGATTACACTACACCTACCGTCGGGAGCATATACCTCGGTTTCGGACCTGCTATCACCAACCAACAGTTCGAGATCAAACCAGCTATCTTGAATATCATTCGGAACAACGCTCAGTTCTCAGGAATGGCCACTAAAGACGCCCATCTTCACCTGGCGGAATTCTCAGAAATTTGCTCCACGTTCCGCTACGCTGGAATCTCGGACGACACAGTCAAGCTCCGCCTCTTCCCTTTTTCACTAAGGGACAAAGCTAAGACATGGCTTCACTCCCTCCCTCCTGGAACAGCCACCACCTGGGAGGCTTTGACCACAAAATTCCTAGCTAAGTTCCACCCGGTAGATCGGATCGTGAGCATGAGGCCAGCAATAGCCAACTTTCGGCAAGCCGATCAAGAAAGTTTAGCCGATGTTTGGGAGCATTTCATCGAGCTGCTGAGAAAGTGTCCTAACCATGGATTCTAAATGTGGAACCTCGTCGAAAGTTTCTACTTCGCTATTGATCCTCACCACCGAGCCATGATTGATGCCGCCTCCGGAGGAACAATCATGAACCTTGCTCAAGTTGATGCTCTGAGAATCTTACAAGACACCACCACCCACAGCGCTTACTGGACCGCTGCAAGAAACATCCCACAAAGCACAAGCGGAGTATTCGCCGTGGATATCCCCAAGCCCGCCGCCGCCGCCGCCCCAGTGATGGTAATCTCATGCCAAGGTTGCGGAAGTACAGACCACCACAGCTTCGAATGCCTAGGAGTCGAGGTACCCGACGAATCTTCTTTTCTGAATGAGTCAGCTAATTTTATAGCAAATCAAAACAAGGGAGTGCCTTACGGAAACACATACAACCCGGGGGTGAGAAACCACCCCAACTTTTCTTGGAATCCAAACGCATCTAGCCAAAGATGGCAACCGGGGCAGCATCAAAACGATGTGTATGCCTCCGGAAGCCAACTACGGCCGCCTCAACCAAATTATTCCCAAGGGCCTCCCGCCGTTAAAAAAAGTTCTTTGGAAGAAATGTTCGAGAAATTTGTTGAAATTTCCCAAACCAACATGACAAATCAAGCCGCCTCGATGCGCAAACTGGAGGCACAATTGGGCCAATTGGCCCAAGTGGTCTCCGAGCGCACCCAAGGCACCTTACCTAGTAACACCGAAAAGAACCCCCATGAACAAGGTAAAAGCCTTGGGGAGGAAAATTTGGGAAAAAGCAACGAACTTGTCATCAATTGTAAAATAAACAGCTTCAAAACCCCAGCATTATGCGACTCTGGGGCGTCCAGCAACATCGTCACCCTGCAAGATGTTGCGAAGATGTACCTACAAGTCGACACTGAAAACCGGAAGTCGCTTATCTTAGCGAATGGAAATTTGGTTGACACCGAGGGAGGTGTTCGGGACGTCGAAATCGAGGTCAACGGAAAAAGTGTAACCACTGACTTCCGATTTTTGGGACCAAGGGAAAATAACTCTATTCCTATATTAGGAGTCCCATTCCTGACGGCCAGCGTCACATCCCTCGACTTTTCCAAAGGACGCGTCACTTGGCCGGCCGAAGATTCCTCCCATGATAACACATCCATACATCCCCCTCCCATCCAAAATAATATTTTTCTGAGTGTCACAGATACCAAGATAGATTCAGGACTCCCTACATTGGAAGAAGCACATCCAAAAGAGAAGACAAAGAAAGGACTCTACCAGGAGATAGATGAGAATCAAGCGCTATTGGTCAAAGAATAGATCGAGTGCGCCAAAGCCACGCTGCCTTTCTACTTCCCGCCAACTCTGTTTTTGAGCATGGCGAACCGAGTTTTATCCGGGAGAAATCCCTAGACACTTATTTGTATAACACTGCTGATAACTCTTTTAAGCGATCTGTAGCTTGCGCAGATCTGGTCGCCGTCATAGTGCCGGATAGAATGCCACCAACCACAAAAACAGGAAAACCCGCAAACTACATCCATTGGAAGTCTCCCATGGTGGAGAAACCGAAAGAGGCAAAGCGTTTACGCGATAAGCGCTACATTGCCTTCCGGCGCGAGGAAGAGTGCAATCGAAGTAAGGGGAAACCCCTTTCCCCCAACGCAAAAAGACAATCTGTCGTCCCCTCGCACCCCACCAGAGAGACTTACCACTAATCCGCTTATAGCTGATTGCACTACCCTCGTTCCACTTACCCTTCTCTTTTCATTTTCTCGCTGCGTATGGAACTCTAGTTTGCTCTATCTTTTTTCTTCCTTTTTAAACTACAAAGAACTCTTTATTATAACTGTTAATACAGGTATTTGGTCCACCTTAAGGACGGTAAACAAAAGTGGCTTCTGGGAGACAACCCATGTTGGACCATTTGGTCCTGTGCTGTGTTTTGAACTCTTTTTCTATATATATATCTGTGTCCATATTTTGTTTTGCGTATGTATTTAAATTGCAGGTGCAGGAATTTTTGAGACGCGACAACTTGGCCGTACTTGGATATCTCGTTGCATGACCGGTATGCTCAATTTTGAGCATGAGTACTTCTTCCCCTAGCCCTTTATTTTTATTTACATGTTTTACTTTTTCGTATTGTCACATTCTAGTCTGGGGGTGGAGTTGCCTGTGATCACTACACATCACAGTTTATTGCATACTAGTCTGTATTTATTTATTCATGCTCACTATTTGCACACACTGAATCACCTACTTGAGTGTGCACTTAACCATGCGCGTGACTCAGGGCAAATGTTTTACTTTTGTGTCAATTCTAAAAATGTGGTGCTGACTTAGGATTTTGAGATATAGTAGTTCGAAACTCATGCAGTGCTCATAATCGAGTACTCATGATTTGTATAGAAATAATATATGATTACTTTTTCTTCATGCTCGTAGACTTAAATTTATTCTGCAAAAGTAAATTTTGTTTGTGCTACTTAAAATTGTAGAATCTGGAGTAATCGAACAGTAGTGTAGAGATGAGTGTAGCCGTCACTAGACTCATATTGCTCGAGTCGGGGGGGGGGGGGGGAGGATTGTCTTTTTCGGGGACAGATAACTTGCCCCAAGCTACTCTCGAAGCATTGGTGCCCAGTTAGTCGAGTGTGAGCGTGTGGTAGGACATCATTTTAGCTAGTTTGAGCTTTTTTGTACCTAGTCCTAGCAGCCAACCCTTGCAAGCCAAATTTGCGCCCACCTTCCTTTTGTTTCAGCTCAACCTATTTTCACCAAAGCCTAAAAGTCAACCCTTTTGTCGTAACCAAAACCTTGAGCTTGATCGATTTCACAAATTTGATATGTTGTGATATTTGGGGTTCATGTGATGTGGAGATGAATTCATGATTTGCTAATTTTTGGATTTGGGGATTGCTGATTAAAAAAGAAAAAAATGAAAAAGAAACAAAGATGAAAAAAAAACAAAAAAAATTTTAAATTTATTACAAGGAGAATTGAAATCCCCATCTTGTTTGTTCGTTTTTGGTCGGGCTAGGTCGTGTGCACACCCGGTTTTCAAGCCAAGTCTGGGGGTGTGTCACACATGCATTTCTTAGTGGATGTTTGGGTTTAGCTCTTGTTCACTCGCTTTGGTTGCATGTAGCATCCGTGTTTATCATTGACTACCACACCTTAGCCTTAGACCCATTCAAACCTACAAGTCCTGCTGATTCACATTTGAGTCTACTTAGCATTATGGAGAGAGTGTGAAAGGGCAAGCTTATGGTTCTCGACATTGATGGATTTTTTTGGAGGTGATCACGAGCACCGATCTTGGGCAATGCTCACCTTAGTGGTCTATCTACTTTCTCCGTACACATGACCGAACGATTCTCCAGAATTCTAATTTTCAGTAGACACAATATTTATTTACCTCTATCGAATAATTTAAGCTCTGTAGTATAATTAAAAAGTTTTTCTATTCTATTTTCTATGCGCATGATGTATTTGATTTCTCGTCCTACTTTATTTTGAAGTTTCTAAGCCAGCTAGCTGTTTTTACATTCCACGGAGTAATGATTTGCACGGGACGCACAAATGGCTAAGTCTGGGGGTGTGATGAGTCCAAATATTACACTGATTTTTGGACTCATATGAGCTAGTTTTATCGTCTTAGCACTGCACTTGAGAGCTATAACTGCTATTATTTGTCTATTTCCTGATTAAGTGCACTTTAAGCCCATTTTCTGTGTGCTTTAGATGTTTTTGTGGTTTTGTTGTTTTACTTGTTCTTTGGCCATGTCTTGAGAATATGATGTGCACTTTTGGTAGCCTATCTGTCTCTTCTGTTGGTGCATGGGTCGTGTGCGTGCTCTGGAACCATTCGGGAGACCCCGATGATACAGGAACACTGCACACGATCACTGGACTGACTGCGCACGACCATTGGTCGTGCGCCACTGATCGTGGACATTACATTCTCCTTTGCCTAATTCTGCCCGTGTAATCGCACGAGCACTGGCCATAGTGCGCACGACCACTGGTCGTGCGCCACTGCTCGTGCCCGTTTACCTCTTGCTTTCTGCAAATCTATCTTAGCTAATCACAAGATCAGTGGATTTAGTGCGCACGACCACTGGTCGTGCGCCACTGATCGTGCGTATATCTGCTGATGTTTCTTTCCAAGTTGCAGGTTTAATTGGAAATTACACAGATCATCGACCGATAGTGCGCACGACCACTGGTCGTGCGCCACTGATCGTGCGCGCTGCTTTTGCTGCCTCTATATTTAAGGGCCGGCTCCGTGATTTAGGTCAACATTCGTTATTTCTGTGATCGGGGAGTACGCTGGAAGTGCCATTCTACTTCTCCAGCTGCTCCATCCACCTCCACCTTCATCAGGAGTCTGTAGCCGGCGATTCCGAAGCTTTCCAAACCCTCCAACGAAGCTCCCGACCATTGATGACCTCAACTCCAAGCTTTTCACCGGAGTTGGAGAAGAAGACAGCCTAAAGAACGGACTCAAAGGACTTCGAGGTGACAGCTCATTGGTACCAGAAGCCTCCTCAGACTGAGCACGGAATCGGATTGACAACTCGCTATTCTGACCACGACCTACGGTGGACCTTCACCCTCTAGTGGTTTACTCTTCTTCCTCTTCCTCCGTTATATGGAATAATTTGATATTGTAATGAACTACATTTTCTACTATATGTCTAAGTGGATGTTTGTGGTTTGCATTTGCTTGTGAGTTGTGTGTTGTGAATGCGCCTTGCCCACTCCACATCCACTCCATACCCTTGTTTCCCCCGATTTCACTCCGCACAAGAACACTTCCACCCACTAGCTTTCTGTCCAATCACCCAACCGAAGTTCAGCATCGCAGCCGGTACACTCACCTCTCCTTGTGAAGCGGTGCCTTCGACCCGCATAGCTTTAATTAGTTTAGTAGATCAAGAAACCACAATCTCTCAAGCCACATTTTTACTCTTTTCTAAGTATAACCCTCATAACAATATTTTCTGAACTGTTGCCGCTCTATGCTAATTGCATTTCTCAAGAGACCGACACTCGGGGATTTATTCCCAAACTTTATTACTTGTGCGACCGGTGCGCTTGCCGATTTACACGCATCAAGCATATCCTACATTGTTCGATTTGTTCTTTCTGTTTTTCCATCGGTTTGAGGATGGAACGTCGTACTGAACTAAGCTTCGTGCCCAGACTCTTCTGAACCAACCTCCAGTCTTTGGACGTGAAACGTCCATCACGATCACTAAATATACTCTTGAGAATCTCATGTAGTAACACAATGTTGCGAACATACAACTCTACCAACTTTTCCACGTCGTCCTCTTTCCGATTTGGGATGAAATGGGCTACTTCGGTCAAGTGATCCACGATTACCCAAATCGCGTTGTTACCCTACTGCGGTCGAGGTAAGCCATGCACAAAGTCCATGGAGATGTCATCAAATTTCCACTCGGGAATAGGAATAGGCTTCAAGAACCCGCCCAGCTTCTGACACTTGGCCTTCACTAAGGCACAAATTTGGCACTGACTCATGTACAAAGCTATATCTCGCTTCAAACCAGGCCACCAAAAGAATTTTTTCATATCCAAGTACATCTTTGTACTGCTCAGATGAATGAAGTACTTTGTGTAAATGTTTACTTTAGGATTAAAAGTGACCTAGAGGGGGGTAAATAGGTCCAATTTAAATATGGTCCCCCTTTTCTTTAATCAGAGTATTATTATAATTAAAATGATTAACTAAAATCTGATAATCAACAAAAACTAAATAGCAATCAACTGAATTAACACAGCACAACACATCAGCACACACAACAAAAGGCACACAATTTTATAATAGTTCCCCAATTTATGAGTACATCCACTTTTCCCCTTCGCCTATCTAGCAATGAACTAGATTCGGCCAAACTCCTCCTCTTTTCTTTACTCAGATCAATAGATCTTACAGCTCAGAGCTCACCCAGCTCCTACAACTCAGACTTCACAAGTCTTACCACTCAGATCACCAAGATCCTACACCTCAAGTTCTTCCCAAGAACTATACCTCAAAATGAATTCTCACCCCTACTTCTCAGGCAACAAATGTCCTATAACTCAGAAAATTTTCAACTTCTCGTACCTCAGGCAATCCCAGCCATACCTCAGCCTTTATAACACAGACTTACAACAATCTCCTCCACTCAGATCTATAGACATATCTTACAAACTGAAATTAATAGAGAAATGAAATCAGAATAAGTCACCCAGTATGAAATCTAAATAACTGCTTCTTGATCTGATCTTGATGATTATACTTCCTTTGATTCTAACAAGATAGATCTGATCAAACCCTTCTTAGCTTTTCAAAGCTTCTTGAAGTAGAAATTAGGGTTGATCTAAGCTGGAGAGATGTTGTAGATGATTCTTGATCAGACCTCTCTCCATCTCCTTAATTGTAGCTGAAGCTTCAAGCTTGTGCTGCTTCTTCTATTTTTTTATCTCACTCTCTCTCTGTGTGTTCTACTTCTTCTGAAGACTGCATCCCTTTAAATAAGCTCTGACATGAGTAACTGGCTGATCTGGTTAATAACTGACAGTTCTGACAGCTGTCAGTACCTCAGTCTTGATATCTGTACTTAGGAAATATGTCTGCTGAAGTGTTGAGACTTGGCTGTGAAATGTGTTGACATAAGTCCTGAGTGTCGACAGAGCATTGTAGTGGTGTCGACACATTTCTGAATGTTTTGACAAAGCTCTTCAACTTGTCTCGACACAACTTCTGTGGAATGTGTCGATACAATTCTTGTGTGTCGACACAGTTTTCTTCAGTCTTGTTACAACTTGATTATAGTGTGTCGACACTAGTCCTGAGTGTCGATACAATTGTCTTTAGTCTAGAAACAGCTTGAATAGAGTGTGTCGACACTAGTCCTGAGTGTCGACACAGTTGTCTTTAGTCTAGACACAGTTTGAATAGAGTGTGTCGACACTTGTCCTGAGTGTCGACACAATTGTCTTCAGTCTTGTATAATATGTATAGAGTGTGTCGACACTAGTCCTGAGTGTCGACACAGTTGCCTTCAGTCTCGATACAGTTGTCCTTAGTGTCGACATAACTTTTCTTTGTCTCGACACAACTTGTTCAATGTGTGTCGACACTAGTCCTAAGTGTCGACACATTGTACTTAGTTGTATTACCCTGCACAAATAAACTTAACAGCCATCAAATACAACAATGTGTATATCATTGAGCTGAGAAGACTTCTTCAAATCAAGTACATTGAGACTAATGCACTCAACAATCTCCCCCTATTTGGAGAAGTCATAACCTCAAAACAATGATATACAACAAGATACCACAATAATAAAAATAAAGACATTTAAACATATAGTGCAGTTTAGTAAGTGAATTAACACAGATTAACATACAGACTTAATAATAATGCTTAGTAAAGCATAAGACAAACAATTTCAGTCATATTTAATCAACACATGAAATAAAGAATAAGCCTTGATTTTCATTAATTGTTTATCATAAAATTTACTGATACAAGTTTTTTAATAGTTACAGATCAAAAAGTCCATCAGAAATATAAAGCAAAAAAAAATCCTAAGGCAGCTCAGGTTCCTTAATCACTATGCCTTTTCCTGATTGTATCTTGGCTTTCATTTCAGGCTCCTTATCCACAGCAACTTCCTTACCTTTGGCTTCCTTAGCTTTAGCTTTAGCTATTAATTCTTCCTTCAGGCTTTGCCTCTCAAAATAATGATATGACTTTGGGAAATACTTGCTGGGCTCTATGGAATTAGCATGAAGCTTTCCTCTTTTCAAATCTTGCCTGAATTTCTGAATCACATCTTGTTATTTTAGATGTTTAGCCCATTCCTGTTCAGAATATCATTTCCCTCTATCAGTAATATTAGCATTCACAACTTTCCATGTAGTAAGAATGATTGATCTAGAGGTTGGACTCCATTGCTCAAAATCAGGTTTAGTCTCAGTCTGTTCTCTAAACCTTTTCTTTGATAATCGAGCATTAGTCTCTGGAGCAGTAGCAGGCCTGTCCACTTTCTCAAATATCACATTCTTATTTATGCCTTGAGGAGGACTATACATGTGGTGAACAACTGCTTGAACAGACTCAAAGTTGGCCGGGGCTGCATGAGTAAATAATTCAGCAGGCGGTGCTTGAAGTAGAGGTGGTTGTTGATTACCAGATTCAGCTGTTTGATCACCCTCATACCGTAGGGGAGGAAAGCCTAAAGTATCTCTGATATTGTTTGCAATCCAGGTAGCTTGTTCAGCACTTACCTGAATCATGACTCTCTCCCCCTTTATGACTTCTCTCCCAATGTGATCTTTTAGATCATTCTTTTGAAATCTGACATGTCCTTCAACATAATTGATGTCTGTAGTCATTGTATTCTTAACCCTCAGTAAATTGTTGTCCAAAGTTTTGTAAGAATCTTTGATATCCTTAAGGATAGATTCAGAATGACTTTGCAGTTTGGCATTAGTGTCTATTCCAGTAGAATCTATTTTGCTTTCCAAAGCAGTAGTTTGAGTTTGAATTTCACCCAAGGTAGTTTCATGCATTACTATCAGATTTTCATTCAGTCTGTTCTGATTTTCAAGAACACAGCCTTGCTTGATTGCTACATCATCCTGGATTTGTTTGGCATCCTGTTGCTTTGCCAGATAAATAACTACATGAGCTCCTTTCTCAAAGAATGTAGTCATTTCAGTTTTCAGAAGATTTACTTCAAATCTTATTGACTTGATCTCTTGGGCAAGCTGAAATTGCAACTCCTTGTTGCTTTCATCCACATACTTCTCTAAATCTTGTCTTTGCTTATCAAGCATGAGCTGTAGTTGCACAAGCAAAAAACTGTGATCTATTATAGTAGTAGCTTGTGGTCCAGACTGAAGATATTGTTTGTAGCTCTTGCTCTTCTTCTTCATTGCAGAAAGTTTTCTTTTCTTCTGTTGAGAAGCATCTACATCCTCAGAGTTAGAAGAACTAACCTCTTCAACTGGAGGTGTCTCTTTATTTTTCTCAGTAATATGAGTCAACTCCCCCTCAATTCTTGTATCTTCTTGATGAATAGGAATATTATCCACAATAATATATGCATGCTGAACTTCAGCATCAGGTATGCCAATCTGAGAATCTGCAATTCTCGCTTCTTGAATATTGGTATCCTTTGTCGTTGGAACTACTTCTTCAGTCTCTTGGAGAGTTGCTTCTTCCATTACCTGATCAAATATTTCATGTGCAGTAGCTTGTTCCTTTTCTAGGTCTTGAACTACATCCATGATGATTGTTATGGTTGTATTCATTGGCAATTCTATGAGGTTCTCCCTCTCAGCTAATTCTTTTTCTGGGATGATCTCCCCTGAAAGAAATAGTGTCTAACCACCTAGAGGGGGGGTGAATAGGTGTACGTTTTATTTTTAATTTTAAGGCAAAAATACTATACAATTAAACCTGTATTTGCAATATTCTACAATAATTCAGCACATCTAGCTCATCAATCTCAGAAATAAACAAACACAGAGTGCACACAGATTTTTATAGTGGTTCCCCAAAGTCTGGGTACATCCACTTTACCCCTTCGCCTATCTAGTAGTGTACTAGATTCGGCCTAACTTCTGCACTTCTCCTCAGATCCTCAAATCCTACAGCTCAGAACCCCAAACCAGGTTCCTACAACTCAGAGTGTCCCCACTCCTATAACTCAGGCACAAAGCCCTACCACTCAGTCTTCAATAAGACCTACACTCAGGCTAAACAGCCCTACCTCAGCCTTCAACAAGGCCTACACTCAGAGAATTGATTCTCCTACACTCAGGCTCAAAATCCCTACCTCAGCCTTTATAAATTTAGGCTTACAACTCAGATCCCTTAGGATCCTACAAAAGGAAAATAATAACAAGTTCTAGGTCACCACTCTGTTTGAGAGAATGAAGAGGGCAACCTTCTTGATCAGTTCTTGATAGCACTGATTCTTGAGATCAACTTTGTCTTTGCTTTCTTCAAGGCTTCTTGAGTCTGAACTCAGTAAAGATGATCTTCTTGAAGTAGGCTGGCTGACAACTTCCTTCTTAGGATGAAGAATTAAATCTGGATCTTACTTTGCAGTCTGGTTCAGAACTTGCTTCTTAAGAGATTTAATTAACAAGTCTCTTTCTTGATTTCAGATACTGGAGTTCTCTCTCTCCAAGGAAATCTGAAATTTCTTCAAAATACTGATTTACAGTTTTCTCTGGATCTGTATTAATCTTCTTAATCTTCTGATTGATTAATTCTATTGATTTATTTATCAATGTCTCTTCTTACTGTTGAAGGAGAAAGGCCTTTATATAGTCTTCCTCCAAGGTAACCGACTGATCCGGTTTCTAACGAACTTCTGACAGCTCTGACAGTTGCAGTAGAACAGCTGAAATGGCAGCTGTCAAGTCATCTAGTCATTTCGTGAAATCACTGTCTCTGTTTGAAAGTGTCAAGACTGTTCTTCATTATGTGTCGACATAAATAGACCAAGTGTCGACACAAGTGAACTAAGTGTCGACACTAGCCTTGATGGTGTCGACACAACTCCTTGTGTTGTTGTAACAGCTTCTCAACACTGCTTCTTCAGAATGTGTCGACACTGATTCTGTGTGTCGATACAAGCCTTCTGTTGAATTTGTCGACACTGATTCTGTTTGTCGACAGAAGTACTTCTTATTTAACACTTTGTTGAATTCTGCTGTGTGTCGACACATCTTCTTTGTGTTGACACATGCCTTCTTGTGTTGAAACTTGCTGAGTGTCGACACATCTCCTTTGTGTCGACACAAGAACTTCTTTTACTTTAACTTTGATGAAGTTTTGCTGTGTGTTGACACAAGTCCTGTGTGTCGACACAGTTGATGTCGACAATGCCTTCAGTGTGTTGACACAGCTTCCTGGTGTCGACACATTGGATATCGACTAAGCTTCTCTGGGTGTCGACACTGCCTCTAAGTGTCGACATGATATTTGTTGAGTATTCTTCATAGTGTGTCGACACTGCCTGTATGTGTCGACACTTTTCTTCTGGTGTCGACTCTGCTTTTCCTGGTGTCGACACAAATACTCTAAGTGTCGACACTGCTTCTTTAGGTGTCGACACAAGCCTTCATAAGTGTCGACACTTCATCTCTAGGTGTCGACACATAGACTTAGAAACTTTTCTGCATTTCCTGCAATTACTTAACCTGCACGTATAAACTCAAAGCACATCAAATACACCTTGATGTATATCATTGAGTAGGGTGAGGCTTCTTCAAATCTGGTACACATTTTCCAATGTACCCAACAATCTCCCCCTATTTGGAGAAGTCATAACCCTTAGTCAATGATATACATCATTCATAACAAATACTCAATATGATGTATAACAGTATTATATGACAGGGTAAATACTAAACAAAACATGTATAAATAATCTTCACAGAATAAAAATGTAATAGATTGAACATTTAAACATTGTCTTGTTACAACTTCCAATAGTTTTATTAATCAAAAGTTTACATGGATTTTAATGCAAATGATTACAAAGTTGTAAACTTAGAAAATTCTATTCTATGGCTGCTCTGGCTCCTTGATAACAATGCCCTTTCCAGATTGAATCTTGGCTTTAACTGGAGCATCAGTGTCATCAGCAGACTTCTTGCCCTTAAGATCTTTCTTCTTCTATTCTTCAGCCCTTATCTTTTGTCTCTCAAAATAATGATAAGGTTTAGGGAAATACTTGCTAGGCTCCTGTGCATTAGGAGGTAGCTTCCCTAGTTTAGCCTTCCTTCTGTACTGAACTATGGCCTCTTGCCTAGCTTCATGTTTTCTCCACTCTTGGTCAGAGTACTATTTGCCCCTCTCTAGGAAATTATTCTTTGCAGCCTTCCAAGCAGTCAGAATAATATTTCTAGAAGTTGGGCTCCACTGTTCAAAATCAGGCCTTAACTCTGCCTGTTCCCTGAACCTCTTCTTAGATAATTGAGCTTCTTGCTCTTTTAATACTGCCTCTGGCACATGCTATACTACTTTTTCAATGATCACATTTTGAGCACCTTCTGGAGGACTATACATAGATTGTATCTCTTGATGTATCATGTCAAAATCTGCTGGAGGGTAGATCACTTGAGCCACTTCAGCTTGCTCACCTCCAAAAACAGCAGGATTTATCCCAGATTCTGCTACATTATCATCATCACACAAGGGTGGATATCCAAGGGTAGCTCTGATGCTGTTTGAAATCCATTTAGCATGGTTAGAGCCTGCTTTGACTAATACCCTCTCCCCCTTTATGACTTCTCTTTCTATATGATCCCTAAGATCATCCTTCTGAAATCTGATCTGAGCATTCAGATAGTTAATACCATCTTTATAAAAAAGGTTTTAACTTTTGAAGCTTTTCAGTAATAGCCTTTTGAGAATCTGCAATTACAGTTTTAACAGCAGTTAGGTGTTCTTGTAATTGCTTGTCAAACTCAGCCTTGTCAGTAGTCCTTGATGTAGTTTGAGTAGCTGCTATATTCTGCATTTCAGTTACAATCACATTATGTGATTCAGTTAGATTGTCATTCATTCTAATCTGATTTTCAAGAACATATCCTTGTTTCACTGCCATATCATCAACCTGTGTCTTTATCTTCTCTTGGTGAGTGGCCAGGTAAACCACTTCATTACCTCCTTTATAAAAACAGACAGTCATTTCGTTCTTATTTTGATTTACTTCAAATGTAATAGATTTTATATCTTGAGCCAGATCAAATTGAAGGGATTTATGTCCTTCATCCAAATATTTTTCTAGAGCCTTCCTTTGCTCATCCATCTTGATCTGCAAAGCCACCAATAATGAACTATAATCAGCAGTTGGAGCTTGTTGTGGAGCCACAGTTTGCAATGCTTTCTTGTAACTCTGGCTTCTTCTCTTGAAGACCATGAGCTTTCTTTTCTTGGCTCTAGCAGCCTCTTCATCTTCAGAATCAGAAGTACTGGCAATGTCTACTCTATCCTGTGGAGTAGGTGGCAATTCCTTCTTTGCTCTTGGTAGCTCCTCAGCACTCCTTTGCTCCTCAGTTTCTTTTCTAGCAGTGTCCTCTTGTGACCTTACATGCTCCCACTCAAGGTTAGCTGACTCCCCCTCAAAAGCTGCTTTCTCTCCCTCAAAATTAGGCTGTATTAGATCAGGGAACAACTCTTCTAGATAAACTCCTGTTGAGTAGGGACTGGAGAATCTCTTATCTCAGGAGCATTATCTGCAACTGATGTGTCTTCCATGACAATATCTTGTGGTTGACAATGTATCTGAGTTTGCTGATCAACATCAATTAAAGATTCAGTCAATACTTCATCCTCAATATTGAAAATTGAATGATTAACGTCATGTATTACCTCTAGGATTGTTTGAGTAGCCAGTTCACTATCCAAGTGAGTTGACTCTTCCACATGTTGAGGCTCCCCCTAGAGTGGATCCAGGTGGATAGGACTAACAGATGGTTGCTTCCCCTGCCTCTGTGCATCTTCATTTCTTGCTGGTGACTGTCCAGCATGTCTAGCCTCTCCATTATCAGAACTAAACACTACTTGCTCCTCTGAGCTACTGGATGATTCAGGAGCCACTATGGCTTTCTTCTTCTTCTTTTTAGGTGTTTCCTTCTCTGGTGTAGGCATTTCTTTAGTTAACACTCTATCCCATCTGGAGATTATTCTGATGTCCATTTTCCTCATGTGGTTTATCTTAGAACCAGCAGCTTGGTTCATGACTTCAGGAATACTTCCAGCCAAGTACAAACTCATAATCCTACCCAGATTGGGCTTCTTCAGACTTTCCTTTATCTTTTCAAACATTACTGCTGACCAATCTGTTTTGAGTTTGAAAATGATCCTAGTCATTAAACTGAACATGTGAGCTGATATTCTATCATGCCCACGTGGCTTGCTCAGAATCACCTTCCCAACCACTTCAGATAAAAACTTTCCTTGCATGTTCATCCCTTTCCTGTTAAAAACTGATCCAATCTTCATGTTTGAATCTAATCCACACCATTGCAGTGCCTCCCTTATCTTTGATACATGTACATCTTCTTCTTTTTTAGTTCTAGGTAGATGTAGAACTTTTCTTAGACTTTTCTGGGTGATTTTTACTTTTGCCCCATAGACTGTGGACTTAATCTCGAGTCTAGTTTCATCAAGGGTAGCTGTACTAAAGAATTTGAGGACCTCCTTCTTCAAAATCTTGATTGGCTCGGAAACTAGATACTCTAGCCCAGTCTCTGCAACTAGGGTTACAACACCGTGAATTTCTGGTTTCGCGTCGTCAAAAGCATGTCGCACTAGCTCATAACCTTCATTGATGTTCTCTTCTAGCTTGGGCGCCATTAAGGTTTGGAGAAATTTTGGATTTAGAGAAGAGAGATGTCGACACACAAGTTTGGTCTCGAAACTATGGTGAGCGTGTCGACAAACAATGGTGAAGACCTATTTATACCTTTCTAAAATCGAAGGTGAAAAGGCGCGTCAAAATACTTGAAATGTGTCGACACTGCTGAAAAGTGTCGACACTTACTTCTAATGTCTCGACAACTATGTGTCGACACAAATATAGTCGACAGAATATATGTGTCAACACTTAAACATCTGCGCTCGACGATTAGTCGATACTTTACTCGACGAATTCTGTGTTAGTCCTAAGTATCGACACCACCTTGGATGTGTCGACACCTACACGGGATGTGTCGACACTAATTCTCTGAAGTGTCGACACAGACTTTCTAGATGTGTCGACACCATTTCTCTGAAATGTCGACACCACTTCTATGTGTCGACACAGACAACTCCTTGTGTCTACACAATTTTACTTAGCCAATTTTATGAACCTATTCTAAGTTCAACATCCCTAATTCAATTTTTAAATTATTGAATTTGGTTTCATCTAGGGACTTAGTAAACATATCAGCAATCTGATTATCTGTGTTAACATATTCTAGTGAAATATCTTCTTTTCTACATGTTCTCTAAGAAAATGGTATTTAATTTCTATGTGCTTAGTCCTACTATGTGAGACAGGATTATTTGCAATAGAAATGACACTTGTAGAATCACAAAACAAAGGTGTTCTACTTACCTGAATACCATAGTATTCTAGCTGATGTTGTATCCACAAAAGTTGTGCACAGCAACTTCCTGCAACAACATATTCTGACTCAGATGTGGAGATGACCACACTGGTCTGCTTCTTACTGCTCCAAGACACCAGCTTTCCTCCTAGAAATTGACAGGTTCCTGTAGTACTCTTTCTATCTTCCTTACAACCTGTAAAATCTGCATCTGAATAACCTGTTAGTAGAAAATATCTATTCCTAGGGTACCAAAGGCCTATATATGGTGTGCCCTTAAGATATCTCAAGATCCTTTTTACTGCAGTTAGATGAGATTCTTTAGGGCATGCTTGGTACCTAGCACAGACACATGTTGCATACATGATATCTGGTCTACTAGCAGTCAGATATAATAGGGAGCCAACTCTCCCTCTATACAAAGTTTCATCTATAGGTTTCTCTGCATCATCTTTGCTTAGAGACACACTTGACCTCATAGGAGTCCTCATGGTAGTGGATGATTCCATACCATACTTCTTTATTAACTCTAGGGTGAACTTAGACTGGCATATAGATAATCCATCACCAGTCTGTCTAACTTGGAGACCCAAGAAGAACTTAAGTACCTCCATACTTCTCATTTCAAATTTTCTTTGCATAAGTTTTGCAAACTTTCTGCAAAAATTACTTTCAGTAGACCCAAATATTATGTCATCTACATATATTTGGACTAAGATAATCTTGCATTTAGATTCCCTAAGGAATAGAGTCTTGTCTATTTTCCCCCTTGAGAATTTGTTCTTAATGAGGAAACTAGATAGGGTTTCATACCAAGCCCTTGGGGCTTGTTTCAACCCATACAAAGCCTTCCTAAGTCTATATACATAATCAGGTTTGAGAGAATCAACAAAACCTGATGGCTGCTCTACATAGACTTCTTCCTTTAGATTTTCATTCAGGAAAGCTGACTTTACATCCATTTAATATACCTTGAACCCTTGATATGTTGCATAGGCAAGGAACATTCTGATTGCCTCAAGTCTTGCTACTGGAGCAAAGATTTGATCAAAATCAATACCTTCTTCCCGCCTATATCCCTTTGCAACAAGTCTAGCTTTATTCTTTATGATGATTCCATTCTCATCCAATTTGTTCCTGAAGATCCACTTTGTTCCAATGATATTGTGGTCTTTGGGTTTAGGAACAAGCTTCCAGACCTTGCACCTCCTGAACTGATTCAGCTCCTCTTGCATGGCCTCAATCCAATGAGGGTCTAGAACTGCTTCTTCAAACTTCTTTGGTTCCACTTGGGATAGGAAGCTGGAGTAAAGAGCTGTACTCAGATTCCTGCTTCTTGTTTGCACTCCTTATCTTGGATCACCAATTATCTGATTGGCTGGATGATCCTTTAAGTGTCTATTTGCTGGAGGTAGTCTATTTTCAGGTTGAACTCCTCCAGCCTCTTCATTTAACTGTACCTCTTGGTCTTCTTCTGCATCTAGAGAGTCTTGTACTCCTCCTGGACAGCAACCACCATCTTCCACATGCTGAGTTGCAGTAGAACCTTCTGTAATGGTAAGCTTGTCCAGCCTATTAGTTATACCTGTAGAGCTGCAAACACTACTTGACAATTCACAATTAATGAGTCTTGTTTTATCAAAGACTACATGTATAGACTCTTCTACAACTTGAGTAATCAAGTTGTAGACCCTATAAGCCTTACTATTGTTGTTGTACCCAACAAATATCCCCTCTTGGGATTTGGCAGCAAACTTGGTTAGATAGGACTTGCCATTGTTAAGTATATAGCACTTGCAACCAAAGATCCTGAAATAGGATAAATTTGGTTTTCTGCCCTTCACAATCTCATAAGGAGTCTTTTTGTGGCACTTGGTGATAGTAGCCCTATTGATTACATGACATGCAGTGTTTACTGCCTCAGCCCAAAAATATTCTGGGAGAGAAGTGTCACTCAATAGGGTTCTACCAGCCTCTATCAATGTTCTATTCTTCCTTTCAGCAATACTATTTTGCTGAGGTGTTCTTGGTGAGAAAAGTTCCTGAAAATCCCAAATTCTTCACACAGTTTTGTCATACTTTCAGACTGAAATTCAGTGTCATGGTCACTTCTGATTTTGACCACTGTACTATCCAACTCATTCTGAATTTATTTAACAAAACTATATAAGATACTTGGGGTTTCAGATTTTTGTCTTAGGAAGAACACCCATGAATATCTAGAGTAATCATCTACTACCACAAATGTATAGACTTTCCTACATAGACTGTGAACTGGCATAGGACCAAATAGATCCATATGCAAGAGGTATAGACACCTCACAGAATCCTTGTTCTCAAGGCTATGAAAGGTGGATTTGGTCTGCTTGCCTTTTTGACAAGCTGAGCATATCTCATCTTTTATACACTTAACTTGAGGATCATTCCTCACTAACTCTTTGCTAAAGAGTTGGCCAATAGTCTTGTAATTTAGATGGGCTAGCCTCTTGTGTCATTTGACACAATGAGAGACTCTCTCATCAGCTACAAGACAAATAGGGGAAACATTGTTCTCACACACAAAGTCAAGACAGTAAACATTCCTTTTTCTATAACATGTCAAAATGATCTTTTGATCACTTGACCTTTTGATATGACAACCATTCTTGATAAATGAGATGTCATATCCTAAATCACTCAACTGACTTATGCTTATAAGGTTGTGTTTCAAACCTTTCACATAGGCCACTTGAGTGATAGTAATCTGATTACTAGAAATGTTACCAAAGCCTTTGATGATTCCTTTTTCTGAACCACCAAAGGTAACTTTAGGGCCATCCTTGATAGGTGTATATTCCTTCAGCAACCCCCTTATTCCAATCATATGCCAGGAACATCCACTGTCCAAGTACCATATAGGGGCATGACCACTTAGACTCACCTACAAAACAGATTACTTAACCTTAGAACCCAAATAACTCTTGGGTCCTTGGTGCAAGTTAGTCTGACTTTTAACAAAACCACCTGTAGCTCTTCTAGCAGGCAGTTTGCTACTCTCCTTGACACTTGAATTGTGCCAACAATCTAAGGCAAAGTGGCCTATCTTGCCACAATACCAACACTCAAACCTGTTGTACCTTTGTTTAGGTACAACCATGGTTGAATTATCTACAACAGGCTTCTTGTTTTATGCTGGGGCTTTGCCCTTAGATTTGGACCTAGCAGTCCAGGCAGGTTTTTTAAACCCTAATCCAGCCTTACCCTTTTGAGGTATAAACTCATCTATTAAGGGTAAAACAGATTTAGGTTTAGAAAAACTTGTTATTATCTCTTTCTCATTCTGAAGTCTAACCTCCAGATTTCTAATCTGATCATTCTTGAAATTGATTGTGCCCATTTGAATAACAGTTATGTTCTTCAATCTAGCAATCTCATTCAATTTCTGATCTAACAACTTGTCTGAATCAGCAGCAGCCAATTTAAGACTAGCAATCTCCTTTGCCTGAGTTTTGGCTAAGGTTTTGCTTTTCTTCAAGGCCTGCAACAAGTCCTTATATTCATCAATTAACTGATGAATATCTCCTTCAGATTCAGACCCACCCACATCACTTGATGCAGATGTATCTGACTCTGACTCTGTACTAAAAATTGAACTAGAAGAACAACTTTGTACCTTACTTGGTCCAGGTTGATCCTGGTTCTTGTCTCCTTCAGATAAAGTCATCAGTCCCTTGCACTGATGGTCCTCATGCTCATAAATTGAGTTCATTAGCTGCATGAACTCATCTTCTTCCTCTTCAGCAAATAACCCAATGTAGGCTTTAGCTTCTGATTCTGTTTCTGAAGATGACTGATCTGTCAGACTCTTGTCTCTCTTAGCAACAAAGGACTTTTCTTTTTTGCTCTTAACCTGAGTCTTCTTTTTGTTAGCTGACTCCTTCCTCTTTTAAGGACAGTCAGCCACTACATGTCCCTGTCTATTGCAGCAATAGCACACAATCTTTGAGGATGTAGCTTTGCTTGGCTTGGACCTTCTTCTATCATTCCTGGATGACTTTCTCTTCTGATAGTAGTCATCTTTTGGCTGAGAAGTGGAAGGCTTAGACCTCCACTCCTTCTTCTTCAGAAATGTTTGAAAATGCCTAGTAAAAGCAGCAAAGTCTTCATCACTTTTACTGCTATCTGAATTATCTGTTACATCCTCAGCAATTATTTGAGGTGGAGATGGAGACTTGCTTCTATACTTCTTAGTGGCTTCAGTCTTGAAGGCCACAGTCCTTTTCTTGTGCTCCACTCTAGTATTCTTCTCTTCCTCCTTTCTAGCCATTAACTGCATCTCATAAGATAGCAGTTTTCCAAACAAAGTTGGAGGAGGTATTTCAGCTAGTTTGGACACTTCCCTAATGACACAAATCTTGGTGTCCCAGTCCTTAGTCAGAGATCTTAAGAACTTATCATTCAGCTCATAGTTGTTGAAATCTCTTCCATAGGACATCAACTCATTAACAATCCTATAGAACTTCTTGTAACATTCTGTAATGCTATCAGACTTTCCTTGTCTGAAGCTTTCATATTCCTGATTTAATAAGGACTTCCTATCTTATTTTACTTCTTCTGATCCCTCCATATAGACTATTAATGTGTCTCACATTTCTTTAGAGGTTTTACAATAAATTAAGTTCTGAAATGTTTCATCATCAATGACACTAACAATTATATTCCGGGCTCTCTTGTCCATAGTGGCCAGAATGATTTCATCTTTAGTCATTTCAGAGAAGTTCTTGGGAGTTTTCTGATTTGCATCCAGAATGGATACCTTCATTGGCACATATGAGTCTTCCTTAACTATAATATATATCCTTGGGTCAGAAGCTTCCATAAAGAGTCTAACCCTTTCTTTCCATATGCCAAATATCTCTTTTCTACATATTGACAATTTCATGGACCCCAGCTCTTTGTGATTCTCATTAGAACCCATTTTCTTGATTCTTGTTTGTTCTGAATCTTCCTACAGGATCTTACTCAGACTGTTATGTCCCTTTTTGAGTAACCTGCCTCTAATACCACTTGAAAGAAATAGTGTCTAACCACCTAGAGGGGGGGGTGAATAGGTGTACTTTTTCTTTTTAATTTTTAAGGCAGAAACACTGTAAAACTAAACCTATATTTGCAATATTCTACAACAATTCAGCACATCTAGCTCAGCAATCTCAGAAATAAACAAACACAGAGTGCACACAGATTTTTATAGTGGTTACCCAAGGTCTGGGTACATCCACTTTCCCCCTTCGCCTATCTAGTAGTGTACTAGATTCGTCCTAACTTCTGCACTTCTCCTCAGATCCTCAGATCCTACAGCTCAGAACCCCAAACCAGGTTCCTACAACTCAAAGTGTCCCCACTCCTACAACTCAGGCACAAAGCCCTACCACTCAGTCTTCAACAAGACCTACACTCAGGCTAAACAACCCTACCTCAGCCTTCAACAAGGCCTACACTCAGAGAATTGATTCTCCTACACTCAGGCTCAAAAGCCCTACCTCAGCCTTTATAAATTTAGGCTTACAACTCAGATCCCTTAGGATCCTACAAAAGGAAAATAATAACAAGTTCTAGGTCACCACTCTGTTTGAGAGAATGAAGAGGGCAACCTTCTTGATCAGTTCTTGATAGCACTGATTCCTGAGATTAACTTTGTCTTTGCTTTCTTCAAGGCTTCTTGAGTCTGAACTTAGTAAAGATGATCTTCTTGAAGTAGGTTGGCTGACAACTTCCTTCTTAGGATGAAGAATTAAATCTGGATCCTACTTTGTAGTCTGGTTCAGAACCTGCTTCTTACGAGATTTGATTAACAAGTCTCTTTCTTGATTTCAGATACTGGAGTTCTCTCTCTCCAAGGAAATCTGAAATTTATTCAAAATACTGATTCACAGTTTTCTCTGGATCTGTATTGATCTTCTTAATCTTCTGATTGATTGATTCTATTGATTTATTGATCGATGTCTCTTCTTATTGTTGAAGGAGAAAGGTCTTTATATAGTGTTCCTCCAAGGTAACCGGCAGATCCGGTTTCTAACGAACTTCTGACAGCTCTGACAGTTGCAGTAGACCGGCTGAAATGGCAGTTGTCAAGTCATCTAGTCACTTCTTGAAATCACTGTCTCTGTTTGAAAGTGTCGAGACTGTTCTTCATTATTTGTCGACACAAATAGACCAAGTGTCGACACAAGTGAACTAAGTGTCGACACTAGCCTTGATGGTGTCGACACAACTCCTTGTGTTGTTGTAACAGCTTCTCGACACTGCTTCTTCAGAATGTGTCGACACTGATTCTGTGTGTCAACACAAGCCTTATGTTGAATGTGTCGACACTAATTCTGTGTGTCGACACAAGTACTTCTTCTTTAACACTTAGTTGAATTATGTTGTGTGTCGACACATCTCCTTTGTGTCGACACATGCCTTCTTGTATTGAAACTTGCTGAGTGTCGACACATCTCCTTTGTGTCGACACAAGAACTTCTTTTACTTTAACTTTGGTGAAGCTTTGTTGTATGTCGACACAAGTCTTGTATGTCGACACAGTTGATGTCGACAATGCCTTCAGTGTGTTGACACAGCTTCCTGGTGTCGACACATTGGATGTCGACTAAGCTTCTCTGGGTGTCGACACTGCCTCTAAGTGTCGACATGATATTTATTGAGTATTCTTCATAGTGTGTCAACACTGCCTGTATGTGTCGACAATTTTCTTCTGGTGTCGACTCTGCTTTTCCTGGTGTCGACACAAATACTCCAAGTGTTGACACTGCTTCTCTAGGTGTCGACACAAGCCTTCATAAGTGTCGACACTTCATCTCTAGGTGTCGACACATGGACTTAGAAATTTTTCTGCATTTCCTGCAATTACTTAACCTGCACATATAAATTCAAAGCACATCAAATACACCTTGATGTATATCATTGAGTAGGGTGAGGCTTCTTCAAATCTGGTACACATTTTCCAATGTACCCAACATCCCCCTGCACTTGTGCACTGGTCTCAAGGAATTGCCTAGGAGACCCACCTTGGACTTCTTCTGGATTGTCATTAGAACTGAAGTTCACCGCTTCTTCAGAATCACTTGAGGATACTACTTCCTCTACCACTATTTTCTTACCTTTTATTTCCTTTTGCTGCTTTGGTGCAGGAGATTCCTTAGTTAAAACTCTATCCCACCTAGATAAGATTCTTAGATCCATTCTCCTCATATGATTAATCTTAGTTCCAAGTTTAAGATTGATGCAATCTGGAATTACCTTTACCAGATACAAGCTAATTATCCTGCCCATATTGGGATTCTGAATTCCTTCAACAATTTTATCAAATAGCACTCTATTCCAGTCAGTGCTACTTTTAAAGATAATTCTTGTCATCAGATTAAACATGACATTGAAAATTCTATCATGTACTCCAGTCTAGCATAGGAGCACCTTTCCTATAATTTCAAATGGGAATTTACCTTGGGAATTCATTCCCTTTCTGTTGAAAGAATGTCCAATACTAGTGGTTGGTGGTAGTCCGCACCAAACTAGTGTCTCAGTTGTCTGGGATGAATCCAGGTCATTATCTTGTGAAATTCTTGGGATCTTAAAGACTTTAGCCAATCTTTTGGTATTTACATTTATCCTTACTCCATTGACACTAGATTTAATCTTGTCAGAGTTAGAGTTTAAGGAGGCATTAGAGAAAAATTCAAATACCTCTCTCTTCCAGATCTTGGTTGGTTCTGAAAGAAGATACTCCAACCCTGTCACATTCACAAGGTCAATTACTTTCTTGATATCTGCAGATGCGGTGTCGAATGCATCGCGCACAAGTTCATATCCCTCGTTGATGTGATTGTCCATCTTTGGTGTCATTCTTATTAAAAGATCTTGAGTTAGAAGGGTGTCGACTATGGATTTCTAGGTCTCGATACACAACGATTAGTCTCTCAAGATTACTGGCGAGTGAAGTTGACAAAACCTAACATCTACTATTTATAGCATCAGTCTTTTGAAGGTGAAAAGACACGCTGTATTTAGTGATTTTCTAAAAATTGGGTAATTTCTAGAGTCGACAAAGAAAACCTAAGCTGTCGATATGTGTCGACATGTGTCGACACAAGGTTTATGTTTCTCGACACAGACCTAAAGGTCTCGACACAAACTTATAATGTCTCGACACACATCCTTTTATTAGTGTCAGCATACATCCGCTAATCAGTGTCGACACACAGTCACGCGTCTCGACACACCTTTTCTACTAGTGTCAACACACGCTGTTGTGTCTCGACACACCTGAACTAATAGTGTCAAAACACACCCTGGTGTCTCGACACAATTCTGTGAATTAGACAAATTTTGTGTTGTGACTTATATGTCCTGACTTATTAAAGTAAAAATTTTAAACTATTTGCATTTCTAATTAGTCATACTTTTAAATGTAAATATTTATTTAATATTCATCATACCTAGTTCAAACTTAAAATAATTGAACTTACTTTCATCTAGGGGTTTTATAAAGATATCACCAATTTGTCTTTCAGTTGGAATATATTGTAATCTAATATTTTCTTTTTCTACATTCTCTCTGAGAAAGTGATATCTAATTTCTATATGTTTAGTTCTACTATGTGAAACAGGATTATTGACAATTGAAATTGCACTTGTAGAATCACAGAACATAATAGATTTACTTAGTTGAATACTGTAATCCAATAGTTAATTTTGAATCCACAACAGCTGTGCACAACAACTTCCAGCAGATATGTACTATGATTCTACTGTAAAGATAGCAACACTTGTTTGCTTCTTGCTACTCCAACTGATGAGTCTTTTCCCTAGAAACTGGCAAGTTCAAGAAGTGCTTTTTCTGTCTTCTTTACACCCTGCAAAATCTGCATCTGTGTATCCTGTAAGTTCAAAATCACTATCCCTAGCATACCAAAGCCCAAGATTGGGTGTGCCCTTAAGATATCTCAGTATTCTTTTAACAATAGTATAATGAGACTCTTTGGGACATGCATGGTACCTAACACAGACACATGTTGAGAATATAATATCTGGCCTACTAGTAGTTAAATACAGGAGTGATCCAATTATGCCTCTATACAAGGTTTTATCAACTGGTTTTCCAGATTCATCCTTGTGTAGTGACATTATAGAACCCATTAGAGTTCTCATGGTAAAAGAATTCTCCATACCATATCTCTTAATCAACTCCTTAGTGAACATATATTGAGAGATGGATATTCTATCCTCAGATTGTCTAACTTGTAATCCCAAGAAAAACTTTAGCTCACTCATGCTACTCATCTCAAACTTGCCTTGCATAAGCCTTACAAATTTGCTACACAGCATCTCATTGGTAGACCCAAAAATTATGTCATCTATATAAATCTGGACTAATATGCTTGAACCTTTGATGTTCCTAAAGAATAGTGTCTTGTCAGTCTTTCCTCTAGAGAACTTGTTCTCTATCAGAAAGGTAGAGAGGGTTTCATACCAGGCTCTAGGTGCCTGTTTTAACCCATACAAAGCCTTATTTAATCTAAAAACATAATTTTTGTGTCTATGGTCAACAAAATCTAGTGGCTGCTCTACATAGACTTCTTTCTTCAGTGTACCATTTAGGAATGCTGACTTTATATCCATCTGGTAGACTTTATATCCTTTGAATGCTGCATGAGCTAAAAATAATCTAATGGCTTCTAGCCTAGCTACAAGTGTAAAGGTTGGTCATAATCTAATCCTTTCTCTTGTTTATAACCTTTAGCCACTAATCTAGCTTTGTTCTTGACTATAACCTCATACTCATCTAGTTTATTTCTATAGATCTACTTAGTGCCTATAATATTGTGATCACTAGGTCTAGGAACTAGACACCAGACTTTGCATCTCTCAAATTGATTTAACTCTTCTTGCATAGCCATAATTCAGTTGGGATCTGAAGTGGCATCTTTAAACCTTTTAGGTTCTACCTGTGAGAGAAAACTATAGGATAAAATCTCATTGTGATGTCTACTTCTAGTAGTCACACCTAATCTGACATCACCTATAATTTGATCTATAGGATGATCTCTAAGATGTCTAACAGTTACAGGAAAGTGTCAATTATCATCTAGTGCTGCAGGAGGATTAGGGTGATTCTCTTCCTTCCCCAGAGCTGATGCAGTATCTTTTATAGGAACTTCTATATTGTCCTTAATGTCCAACTCTATGTTAGGTGAGACACTTATTCTTAGTTTTTCCATTCTAGACTTTACACAATCTACACTAGAACTGTTAGAGATATCATTACATAAAACAGATGATTCATCAAATACTACATTAATAGATTCTTCTACAACTTGATGTTTCAAGTTGTAGATCATGTATGCTTTGCTATGAAGACTATACCCTACAAAGATTCCTTTATAGGATTTCTCTGAGAATTTGGTTAGATAAGTTTTCCCATTGTCCAAGACATAACACTTGCTTCCAAAAATTTTGAAGTAGGGCAGATTTGGTTTTCTGCATTTCATTAGTTCATAGGGAGTCTTATTGTGAAACTTGTTGATCAATGCTCTATTTTGAACATTGCATATTGTGTTTACAGCCGCTGCCCAGAAATATTCTAGGAGAGATATATCACTTAGCATTGTTCTAGCAGCCTCAATAAGAGTTCTATTTTTCCTCTTAGAAATCCCATTTTATTGTGGTGTTCTTGGAGAGGAGAACTCCTGAAGGATCCCTAGTTCCTTACAAAAATTTATCATCTTTCCAGATTGAAATTCTGTACCATGGTCACTTCTAAGTTTAACCACAGTACATCCCATCTCATTCTGAATTTGTTTGACAAAATCAGCAAGGATGCCTAGTATTTCAGACTTTTTTCTTAAGAAGAACACTCAAGCAAACCTAGAGTGATCATCCACAATCACATAGGTATAAGACTTCCTTCCCAAACTAAGGACTTGCATAGTACCAAATAAATCCATATGAAGTAAGTACAGACACCTTTCAGTGTCTTTGGACTGAATACTCTTAAAAGAGACTTTTATTTATTTGCATTTTTGACAAGCACAACATATGCCTTCTTTGGAGCATTTTAGTTGTGTGTTATTTCTAACTAAGTCCAAAGAAAATAGTTTACTCATAGCTTTGTAGTTTAAGTAAGTCAGCCTCTTGTGTCACTGTACACACAAAGTGTCTTTCTCACTAGCTACAAGACATACTGGTGATTGTTCATTTATACTAAGGAAATTTAGAAAATAAATGTTCCCACTCCTAATGTCTGACAAGATGATCTCTTGATCACTTGAATTCCTTATCAGACACTTGTTATTGTGGAAGATAATTTCATATCCTATATCACAAAGCTGACTTATGTTTATCAGATTGTGGTTCAATCCTTCCACATAAGCAACTTTAGTGATGGTAACTAGGCCATTAGAAATGCTATCATATCCCTTGGTGAGTCCTTTCTCTGACCCTCCAAAATGACTTTTGGTCCATTCTTAACTAGAATGTAGTCTCTTAGTAAACTTCTTGATCCAGTCATATGCTTGTAACATCCACTATCCAAGTAACATATTAGTCTATTAGTGGTACTTGGATCCACCTGCAAACACAAATTTATTTCACCTTAAGCACCCAATAAGTTTTGGGGCCTTGGTTCCTGTTAGGCTTTGCTGTGTGAAACACAACATACTTTCTAAATTGAGGTGGTTGAAATCTATATGAAGGACCTGTTGGATTATACCAACAATCTAAGGAAAAATGCTCAACCTTCCCACAACACCAACACTCAAATCTGTTGTATCTTCTCTTTGGTTGCACATTTGAAGTTGTTTTCTTGTGCAACAAAGAATTCTCATCCAATTTCCAAGGTAAAGGTGCATAATTCACACCTTTACCTTTCAGATTTGAGTGAGCTACATTAGGATCTGCCCCCAATAATTCCTTGGCTTCTTGGATTGATCACTTTCTGTGGTGGTTCTTGGCCTATATTTCCTTTTATCATCTGATCCTTACAGTAAGGCTCTTTATTGACCTTGTTGGTAGAGCACTCAGACATCATGTGTCCAGGAACACATGATCTCAAGCATCTATTAGAAGGCAGATACTTGACATGTTGCCTATCGGGACCACTTGGAATTTTATCTTTAGATACAAACTTCTTTTTAAATTTTTTTATTCTTACCAAACCCTACACCACTTCTAAATGGTGTAGAGAAGGTATCTATGATAGGTAGCACAGATTTAGGCTTTGAGAACTGAGTTAGGAGCTGTCTTTCCTGAGCAAGCTTTGCTTCCAGGTTTTTGATAGTCTTGACCTGTTCAATTATAACTTCTGCCTGGCTATCTATCTTGTTGGTTAATTCAATTAGTTTATTTTTTGTAAATCCAACTTTGTGTTGGCACTTATCAACTGAGAAGATACTCCTCTCAAGGAGTCTAACTCTTTTGCCTGATCCTTGGCAAGCTGTTTGTTTGTAATTAGGGCCTTTAGTACCTTCCCATACCTGTTGATAAGAGAGTTAAAATCCGCTTCAATGTCTGAATCATGTTCTTTACTATGTGAACATGATTCATTTTTTGATGCAGAAATTAAATTTGAGGAAAAACTATTAGAGATTGATTTTATCTTAGCAGGATCTGAACAATCCTGATCTTCTTCTCCTAGTTGAGTTTCCTCAATGACCATCAGGCCTACAAGAGCCTCCTCCTCTTCTGATTCAGATGAATCAGACTTATTGTCAGACAGTGTTAACTGTCTTTTAGCCAATAGGCTTTTGTCAGCCTTCTTGTGTTGTCCATCCTTCAGGTTCTTAGACTTTTTCTCCTTCCTTTTTGCAGGGCAATCAACTATGACATGCCATTTTCTGTTGCAACAATAACACAGTATATTAGTTTTAATATATTTATTCTTAGAAGAGCCATACCTATCCCCAGAATTCTTCTTTCTGGGTTTCTCTGGATGATTGATCTTTTTGTTAGAAGAGTCTCCTGCTGAACCCTTCCATCTTCCTTGTTTTCTTCTCCTTAACATCTTCTTGAATTGTCTAGAGAAGAGTGACAGTTCCTCTTCAGTTATTTCTCCTTTAGTTGAGGAAGATTCTGAGCACTCAGAGGCAGTTTCCAGTTTCTCTGTAAGTATAGATTTCTCTCTAATTTTTCTGGATGACTCAGCCTTTAGAGCCAAGGTCTTTTCTCTATTGAGTGCCCTGACTGATTCTTCTTCAGACTTTCTCAGATTAAGCTGTAACTCATGTGACAACAACTTTCCAAATAGGGCTTGAGGGTCTATATTGGCTAAGTTTCCCATTTCTCTTATGGCACAGATCTTGATGTCTCATTCCTTGTTTAGGGATCTCAAGAACTTGTCATTTAGTTCATAATTAGTGAAAATTCTGACATAAGTCCTCAGGTTATTTACTATTCTGAAGAATTTTTCAAAACACTCAAACACTGAATCCTTTTTATCTTGTCTGAAGTCTTCATACTGTTGATTTAGCAGAGATTTTCTATCATCTCTAGCTTCTTCAGTACCTTCCATGTAAACTAACAAGGACTCCCACATTTCTTTGGCTGTTCTGTAATGAATCAGATTCTGAAAGGTTGAATCATCAATTCCACTAAATATAATATGCTGAGCTTTTTGGCCATAGAGGCCAGTATGATCTCATCCTTATCCATTTCCATGCAAGTCTTGGGTGTCTTGATGTTTGCATCAAGAACTGACACTTTCATGGGTATGAATGGTCCTTCAACCATAGTAATGTATATTCTTGGATCTGCTACCTCAATGAATAATCTGACACTTTCTTTCCAAATTCCAAAGTTTTCTTTGGAGTAGACAGAAAGCTTAATGAAATTATTTTCCCTCTAGGCCATGATATTTCTTTCTTTGCAATCCTTTGATTCTCACTTGGCTGTTATGCCTTTTTTAGTGAACCTCCCTCTGATACTAATTGTAAATGTTTACTTTAGGATTGAAAGTGACCTAGAGGGGGGTGAATAGGTCCAATTTAAATATACTCACCATTTTCTTTAATCAGAGTACTATTCTAATTGAAATGATTAACTAAAATCTGATAATCAACATAAACTAAATAGCAATCAACTGAATTAACATAGCACAGTACATCAGCACACACAACACAATGCACACAGTTTTATAGTGGTTCCCCAATTTATGGGTACATCCACTTTCCCCATTCGTCTATCTAGCAATGAACTAGATTCGGTCAAACTCCTACTCTTTCCTTTACTCAAATCAATAGATCTTATAGCTCAGAGCTCACCCGGCTCCTACAACTCAGACTTCACAAGTCTTACCACTCAGATCACCAAGATCCTACACCTCAAGTTCTTCCCAAGAACTTTACCTCAGAATGAATCCTCACTCCTACTTCTCAGGCAACAAATGCCCTACAACTCAGAGAATTTTCAACTTCTTGTACCTCAGGCAATCTCAGCCCTACCTCTGCCTTTATAATACAGGCTTACAATAATATCTTCCACTCAGATCTATAGACAGATCTTACAAACTGAAATTAACAGAGATATGAAATCAGAATAAGTCACCCAGTATGAAATCTGAATAACTGCTTATTGATCTGATCTTGATGATTATGCTTCCTTTTATTCTGACAAGATAGATCTGATCAAACCCTTCTCAGCTTTTCAAAGTTTCTTGAAGTAGAAATTAGGGTTGATCAAGGCTGGAGAGATATTGTAGATGATTCTTGATCAGACCTCTCTCCACCTCCTTAATTGTAGCTGAAGCTTCAAGCTTGTGCTGCTTCTTCTATTTTTTATCTCTCTCTCTCTCTCTCTCTCTCTCTCTCTCTCTCTCTCTCTCTCTGTGTGTGTTCTACTTCCTCTGAAGACTGCATCCCTTTAAATAAGGTGTGACATGAGTAACCGGCTGATCCGGTTAATAACTAGCAGTTTTGATAGCTGTCAGCCCCTCATTCTTGATATCTGTACTTAGGAAATAAGTCTGCTGAAGTTTTGAGACTTGGCTGTGAAATGTGTTGACATAAGTCCTGTGTGTCGACACAGTACTGTAGTGGTGTCGACACACTTCTGAATGTGTCGACAAAGCTCTGTAGTGGTGTCGACACACTTCTTAAAGTGTCGACAAAGCTCTTTAATTTGTCTCGACATAACTTCTATGGAATGTTTCGACATAAGTCCTGTGTGTCGACACAGTTTTCTTCAGTCTTGTTACAACTTGATTATAGTGTGTCGACACTTATCCTGAGTGTCGACACAGTTGTCTTTAGTCTAGACACAGCTTGAATAGAGTGTGTCGACACTAGTCCTGAGTATCGACACAGTTGTCTTTAGTCTAGACACAGCTTGAATAGAGTGTGTCGACACTTGTCCTGAGTGTCGACACAGTTGTCTTCAGTCTTGTATGTATATAGAGTGTGTCGACACTAGTACTGAGTGTCGGCACAGTTGCCTTCAGTCTCTATACAGTGTGTCGCAACAGTTATCCTTAGTGTCGACACAACTTTTCTTTATCTCGACATAACTTGTTCAATGTATGTCGATACTAGTCCTAAGTGTCGACACATTATACTTAGCTGTATTACCCTGCACAAATAAACTTAACAGCCATCAAATACGACAATGTGTATATCATTGAGCTGAGAAGACTTCTTCAAATCAAGTACATTGAGATCAATGTACTCAACACTTTGTAAAATGAGCCTCAAACATCAACTCCTCACGGAGCCTGTCGAACTGTGGTATGCATATCCTTCCATCCTTCCTCAGGATCTTATCCATCATCTCCCAGGCGTTACCCTTGCCCTTGTGAGCTTCTACCACACGCGGCTGAAACTCTTCATCCAAGCTAGTAGCTTCCCGAATATGATCGGATAAGTCATTTTGCAACTCGATCCAGTTCAATCGAGCCATGCTAGACTCACCTCTTGCTACACACTCAATGTCAAGGGATTCACAGTCCCACATCAACTGCTCATCATGAGCTCCGATCCAACTCCCTTGTCTAGAGTATTTTCTACTCAAGGCATCTGCCACCACGTTGGCTTTGCCTAGCGTATACTAAATCGCCACTTCGTAGTTTCCAAGGAACTCGACCCATCTGCGCTGCCGCATTTTCAAGTCCTTTTGTTGTAGAAGATACTTCAGGTCCTTATGGTCCGTGAAGATCTCCACCTTCGCACCGTACACATAGTGCCGCCACAACTTCAACTCAAAAATTATCGCAGCCAATTCCAAGTCATGGATGGGATAATTCCTATCGTGAGGCTTCAACTGCCTAGACCCAAAGGCTATCATACTACCATGTTGCACCGACATGCAAGCCAAACCGCATCCTGATGAGTCACTGAAAATATGAAATCCTTCAGTCCCTTTAGGTAGACTTAGGATTGGAGTTGTCATCAAACCTTCCTTCAAGGTGTCATACGCTTGACCGAACTCCTGAGTCCATACGAACGTTTGGTCCTTGCGAGTCAATGAAGTGAGGGGCAAAGCTATCCGCAAAAAGTTTTCCACAAATCTTCTATAATACCCGACTAGTCCAAGGAAACTCCGGACTTCCGCCATAGTTCTCAAAATCGGTCAATCCCTAATGGCTTCAACTTTCGTCGGATCCACCGCCACCCCATCACCACTAATCACATGGCTTAGAAATGTTACCTTCTCTAACCAAAACTCGCACTTTGAGAACTTTACATAGAGCTGGTTCTCCCTCAACACTTACAAGACTACTCTCAAGTGAGTCTCATGTTCCGCCTCCGATTAGGAGTATACCAAAATATCGTCGATAAAGATGACAACGAAAGAGTCCAAGCATTCCCGAAATACTCGATTCATCAAATCCATGAATACGGAAGGCGCGTTCGTCAACTCGAATGGCATCACCGAGAACTCGAAGTGACCATACCTCGTACCAAAAGATGTCTTGGGTATGTCCTCGTCTCGAATTCGCAACTTATAGTACCCTGACTTCAAGTCCAACTTAGAATACACCACTGACCCCACCAACTGGTCGAACAGGTCATCTATCCGAGAAATCAGATACTTATTTTTGACAGTCAGTTTCTTCTTTACACGTAGCACTAGCGTGCTCCATGGTGAAGTACTAGGACTAATATACCCCTGCTCCAACAGTTCCTGCAATTACACATTGAGTTCGACTAAATCCTTTGGTTCCATCCTAAAAGGAGGACGTGACACCAGTCTAGCCTCTGGCACTTACTCAATCGAGAAATCAATCTCCCATCGAGGAGGTGATCCAAGAAGCTCCTCAGGAAACACATCCTCGAATTCCGCCACTACCGGCACCTCTCTAAGTGATAACTTGGAAAGGCGAACTTCCAACAATGCTACAAGAGCTACTCCTCCCCGGTTAACTGCCTGCACCAACTGCGTGGCCGAAATTAGGGAACATGTCACTCTACTAAGGCCCTCAAATTTAACTTATACCTGCCCTTTGCTTCTCAGGGTCACCACCTTAGATAGGCAGTCAATACTGGCACGCTGCTCTGCAAGCTAATCCATTCCCAATATCACATCGAACTCAACCAGCGGTAGAACCGCTGCTACCAACATGAAGTCAACTCCACCTAGACTCCAACAAATGGACCCCTTCACCCCGGTAGTAATAGAAGACCCATTGGGCATGTGCACCTTGACTCTATGTCCACGGCGAATAACTAAACTCCAGTTCTCCGGATAAGGCTTTCCTCAAGAAAAGTGTGTGATGCTTCCGTATCAAACAACATCCTAGTGGGGTATCCGAAAACTAGCACAAATCCTAAAACGTAGGCAACAAACATAAACAGTATTGAAAGTCTAAAGCAACAAATAACTGCACTTTAACTTTCCATACTTGTCACCATATCGGGTTGACGGATCGCTTCCTGCTGCCCAAGGTTATACTCCCTTGGTTGCACGGGTCGGTAACAAGAAGCTCTAGACTCTGCCATCTTTCCTTTCTCCGCTGCGCTGGGCCCGCAGTGCACCGATTGCTCTTTCCTCGGCTCCTGCTCAGCGCCACCTTCAGTACAGAAACGAGCTATGTGGCCTAACTTGTCACACTTGTAGCACGATAGTGGTCCCTTGAAGCAAGACCCTCCCGACGTCGTACTATTCTTCTCCCAAGTCTTGTAGGGATGAGACTTCTTCTTCCACTACATTCGTCAGACTTTCCTTGAGATTGAGAAGGCTTTCCTTCTCCCTGCTTGGCTGCAAAACCATTTCGACGTTGAGTTTGCTCCATATCGCTTTCCAACGTCCTAGCGGCCTCGACCAACTCGTTGAAGCCCGCTTTCTTCATAGCTATGAGGGGTTGTCTCAGATTCTCGCTCAATCCATGGTAAAAGAGGTTGTCCCTCTCCTCATTGTCGGTCATGGTCGTACCAGCATAATGACCCAATCAAGTGTACTCCTGAACATACTCGTCAACCGTCTTATCCCGCTGCACTAAGTGCAGAAATTGTCTCTGAAGGGCCAACCTTGTCGACGCGGTAATATACTTCTTCAAGAAAGCATTCCCGAACTCCTCTATGGACGGGGTGCGTCCAGGAAACTGACGACCGCTATGGCTTAACCACCACATCTTAGCGTCATCTTCCAACATGAAGCTTGCAAACTCAGACTGCTTCTCTACTGGCATCTCTGCAGCCCATAACAGTTCTTGAATCCTTGCCCACCAATCCTCCGCATCGGTCGACGTGCTGACTCCCTTGAACGTTGGAGGATGGAAGATTTGAAAATATTCCATTTGTCGGTCTCCGTGCCTGACAACCAATCTTTCAGCTAACGGCTCTGCTTTCCTGGCTCCTCCGTCTGGCATGACTGTTGCCGCATCCGGGGTAGCACGAGTTGCTACCTGTGCAGCATGGGTCACAACTTGCGCTACTGCGGCAGCTTGTGCTGCCGCCATTGCTTATGTGAGCATGCGATAGAAATCGGTCGGGGTTACCCCCATGCATAAAGGACCCTGTGCAGTAGCACTGATTTCTGAAGGCTCTTCTCATGGCCTCGATGTCCCCGCCTCGTCGCTTGTACCCTTCACAAAAGAAAAGTAGAACAAGAATCTGCAACACCCCAGTTTTCCCGAAAGTTCAATCTCTGGTGGTTACCGATCGACGAACTCTAGGCAGTTCAATGAACGTTGAGGGTTGTTCGACGAATTTGAGGCAGTTCGGCAAACTCGGGGAATTTTGACAAACTCAGGGCTGTTCGACGAACGTCGAAGGCCATTTGACGAATGTCGAAGGCCGTTCGACGAAAGTGAAGGCCGTTCATCGAGCTCTGTCCGTTCGACGAATGTTTGGCTGCGATGTGGAGCCGTTCGACGAACGTCGAAGGCCGTCCGACGAATGTGAAGGCCATTTGTCGAGCTCTGTCCGTTCGACTAATTTTTGGCTGAGATGTGAAGCCGTTCGACGAAAGTCGAAGGCTAATTCATGTAGTTTCGAAACCTGAATACCTACCCATCCAATTTCACTTCATAACTAATCCCAGGGCCCAGGACCCTCTGCCCATGGGGCTTAAGAAGGACTGAGCGGGATTTTTCCCTCATTTTTCGTCTCTTTTCTGGGTGAAGGATATGGTTTGCGAGTTGGAGAGCGGAGAAGGAAGAAGGAGTGCTTTATCCGCCATTGACAGAGATTTAGACCTCCGTTCAACTTTCCGAGGCCAGATCCGTGGAGAGGACGTGGAGGAGCTCATTTCCATTAGTGCAAAGCAAGATTTCATGGCTAGGAAGAGGAGTCGAAGGGTAACGACACTTCTCCTCTCGGTTTTAGGATGCGTGCATGACATCTACTTTTTTCTTGTTTTCTTTCAAGTATTCTAGGCACCAGATCTCTCAAGTGAGAGGGATTCAGGTTGCCATGGTTCAAGAGGAGCCATCGAGTCGATTGTGTCCGTCCCCAGCATGATATTGCATTAGAGATCCGTTACGTTAGTGGATTAGTCATTGTGGGTGAAGCCGTAGTCGTGACCGTTAGACCGACTCTATGATGTTGCATAGCGAGCCTTAAGGATTGTGTAGAAATCCATTAGCGGCAAGATGTCGTCTATGATGATGTTTTTCCCCTTTCTCGTGTGAGTATGTGTGGTCGGAACCGGACCGAGTGGAAATTAGAGTACACGCGGGGGCACAAGGATGGTACGGTACAAATGTTGGAATAGGGTGGGAAAGACATGAGATTGTGATGTGACAAGGCGTAGTTTGTCTCTGTAGTCGGCTGGCTAGCCCGTGATGTTGCAAGGTCATATGTGGAGAGTGTCCCGGCGAGACAAGTCCCCTTCTGTGAAACTGACTAGAATGTCAAGCCTAAGACAAGCTCGGACGATCCTAGCTGGGTCCCGCTAGGTCTCCTTCAGTGGACTTGGTCCCGATATTGGAGTCGGGCCTGGGTCGTCGTGAATGGGTGGGGTCTAACAAGGGTTCTTAGCATCGGTTTATTTGAATGGTGGAACCCTGACGTGAGAAGTCAGAGTTTACAGGCAAGCCCCGGGTTTGAGACCCATGAGCGGGTGGGGCCGAGACAAGAGTTCTGTGTGGCGGCTTGTATGTCGTTGGGGGGAAATTAGAGTATACTTGTGTTTGCGGTTTGAACGCCGATGGGGAAAATTGGAAGGACTCGATATGATGATGTGTTAGAAGCATAATCTTTAGGGTGCCTTGGGTGAAACCCAGGATTGCATTCATGCTGCATTATAGGTCCCTTTATATTACTTGCTCAACTTAGAAACATGTTTGTTGCTTGAGACATCCAAACTTGTTTTATAGATTTACATGTTATTATATATTGCATACGAAGTGCTGACCTGCAGGGTGATAGAGTACCCCGGGGTCCGTTAGGGACGGCCAGGAGGAGATGTGTTGGTTACACAGTTGAGGTCGGTCTTTGCTGACCCACGTTATAACCAATTTTTATAAGGCAAGGGTCGCAAGCAGGAGCAAGATCGCCGGCCAAAAGCGCCTAAGCCTCATGAAGTGGACTTCCTTTTATTTACATATATTTTGATTGAATGATATGCACCTTGAGATGTAATCCTGCTTGCATGCCGAGGTAGCCTAGGAGTGTGTTGAGTATATTGATCTCAATATACTTATTTTGAAGAAGTCTTTTCAGCTCAATGATATACACATTGATGTATTTGACGGATGTTAAGTTCATATGTGCAGGTAAATAAAGCTAAGTACAAAGTGTCGAGACACTCAGGACTAGTGTAGACATACACTAAACAAGTTGTGTCGAGACAAAGAGAAGCAGTGTCGACACTAAGGAAAACTGTGTCGACACACTGTGTCGAGATTGAAGACAACTGTGTTGACACTCAGGACTAGTGTCGACACACTCTATTCACATTGGGTCGAGACTGAAGACAATTGTGTCAACACTCAGGACTAGTGTCGACACACTCTAATCAAGCTGTGTCGAGACTGAAGACAACTGTGTCGACACACTATAATCAAGCTATGTCGAGACTGAAGACAACTGTGTCGACACTCAAGACTAGTGTCGACACACTCTTTTCAAGCCGCGTCGAGACTGAAGACAACTGTGTCGACACACAAGACTTGTGTCGACACATTCCATATAAGTTGTGTCGAGACAAGTTGAAGAGCTATGTCGATACATTCAAAAGTTTGTTGACACCACTACAAGAGCAGTGTCGACACCCCGGACTTTTGTTGACACATTTAACAATCAAGGTTCAACACTTCAGCAGACATGTTTCCTAAGTATAAAAATCAAGACAGAGGTACTGACAATTGTCAGAATTGTCAGATGTCGGTTATTAACTGGATCAACCGGTTACTCCTATCAGAGCCTATTTAAAGGAATCTAGTCTTCAGAAGAAAAAAAGAGGAAGCAGCACGATTTTGTGAAGACAAAAAGTCTGAAGCATCAGCTACAATTTAGAAGGTGGAGAGAGGTCTGATCAAGAATCATCTTCAACATCTCTCCAGCCTAGATCAACCCTAATTTCTACTTCAAGAAGCTTTGAAAAGATAAGAAGGGTTAGATCAGATCTATCTTGACAGAGATCAAAGGAAGCACATTCATCAAGATCAGATCAAGAAGCTGTTACTTAGATCTCTCTTGCTGGGTGACATTTTATAATTCAATTTTTCTTTTACCTACTCTCATTGTGTAAGATCTACCTATAGATATGAGTGGAGGAGAACTATTCTCATTTTGTTGTAAGCCTGTGTTATAAAGGCTGAGGTAGGGCTGAGATTGCATGAGGCAGGAGAAGTTGGAAATTCTCTGAGGTGTAGGGCAGGTGTTGCTTAAGAAGTAGGAGTGTGGATTCATTATGAGATAGAGTTCTTTGGAAGAACTTGAGGTGTAGGATCTTGGTGATCTGAGTAGTAAGACTTGTAAAGTCTGAGTTGTCGGAGCCGGGTGGGCTCCGAGCTGTAAGATCTAAGGATCTGAGTAAAAGAAAGAGAAGGAGTTTGGCTGAATCTAGTTCATTGCTAGATAGGCGAAGGAGGAAAGTGGATATACCCATAAATTGGAAAACCACTAGAAATCTATGTGCATTGTGCTGTGTGTGCTGAATTGTTGTGCTGTGTTTATTTTCCTAATTGCTGTTAAGTATATATTGATTATCTGACTGAATTAATCATATTAAAGAAAGTAGTACTCTGATTATTAAAAAGGGGTTCCATAATTTTAATTGGACTTATTCACCCCTCTCTAGATCATTAGCAATCCTAAAGTAAACATTTACAATTGGTATCAGATAGAGGTTCTCTGAAAAATTCTTAACAACCTAGTTAGAATCCAAAGGATTATAGAGAAAGATATATCATGGCCCAAATGGAAAATAATTCCATTAAGCTCCCTGTCTGCTCCAAAGAAAACTTTGGAACATGGAAATAAAGAGTCAGATTATTAATGGAGGCAGTATATCCAAGAATATACATCACAGTGATTGAAGGACCTTTCATTCCCATGAAAGTGTCAGTTCTTGATGCAAACATCAAGACACCCAAGACTTACATGAAAATGGATAAGGATGAAATCATTCTGGCCTCTATGGACAAGAGGGCTCAGAATATTATAGTAAGTGCAATAGATGATTCCACTTTTCAGAATCTGATTCATTGCAAGACAGCCAAAGAAATGTGGGAGTCTTTGATAGTTTATATGAAAGGAACTGAAGAGGTCAGAGATGATAGAAAATCTCTGCTAAATCACAGTATGAAGCCTTCAGACAAGATAAAAAAGATTCAATGGCTGACTGTTTTGAAAAGTTCTTCAGAATTGTAAATAACCTGAGGACTTATGGCAGAAGTTTTACTAACTATGAACTTAATGACAAGTTATTGAGGTCCCTGAACAAGGAATGAGACATTAAGATCTGTGTCATAAAAGAAATGAGAAACTTAGACAACATAGACCCCCAGACCCTATTGGGAAAGCTGTTGTCTCATGTGTTATAACTCAATCTCAGAAAGTTTGAAGAAGAATCAGCTAGAACACACGATAAAGAAAAGACTTTGGCTCTAAAGGCTGAGTCATCCAGAAAAGTCAGAGAGAAGCCAACTCTCTTAGAAAAACTGAAAACTGCTTATGAGTGTTCAGAATCATCCTGAACAGAAGGGGAACTAACTGAGGAGGAACTATCTCTCTTCTCTTGACAGTTCAAGAAGATGTTAAGGAGAAGAAAACAAGGCAGGTAGAAGGGTCAAGCTGGAGACTCTTCTCACAAAAAGATCAATCATCCAGAGAAACCCATGAAGAAGAATTCTGGGGACAGGTATGGCTCTTCTCATAACAAATACATTAAAACTAATATAGTGTGTTATTGTTGCAACAGAAAAGGGCAAGTCATAGCTGATTGCCCAGCAAAAAGAAAGGAGAAAAAGTCAGAGAACTTGAAGGATGGACAATACAAGAAGGATGACAAAAGCTTCTTGGCAAAAAGACAGTTGACACTGTCTGCCAGTGAGTCTGGTTCATCAGGATTAGAAGAGGAGGAGGCTCTCATGGGCCCGATGGCTATTAAGGAAACACAACCAAGAGAAGAAGATCAGGATTGTTCAGATCCTGCTAAGGTAAAATCAATCTCTCATAGTTTAGTCTCATATTCTTTTTCTGCATCAGAAAATGAATTATGTTCACACTCTTCTAATAGTAAAGAATATGATTCAGACATTGAAGCAGATTTTAACTCCCTTATCAACAGATATGAGAAGTTACTAAAGGCTTTGATTGCAACCAGACAACTTGCTAAGGATCAGGACAGAGAATTAGAATCCTTGAGAGGAGCATCTTCTCAGTTGATAAGTGCCAACACAAAGTTAGATCTACAAAAACTGAACCTTATAGAATTAACTAACAAGATAGATAGCCAGACAGAGGTGATAATAGAACAAGTTAAGACTATCAAAGACCTGGAAGCAAAGCTTGCTGTGGAAAGACAGCTCCTGACTCAATTCTCAAAATATAAGTCAGTGCTACCTATCATAGATACCTTTTCTACACCATTTAGAAGTGGTGTAGGGTATGGTAAGAATAAAAAGTTTAATAAGAAGTCTGTACCCAAGGGTAAAACTCCAAGTGGTCCAGATAGGCAACCAGTTAAGTATATGTCTTCTAACAGATGCTTGAGATTATGTGTTCCTGGACACATGATGTCTGTGTTCTCTACCAGTAAGGTCAATAAAGAGCCTTGCCGGAAGGATTAGATATATAAAGGTAATATAGGCTAAGAACCACCACAAAAAGTGATCAATCCAAGAAGCCAAGGAATTTTTGGAGTTGATCTCAGTGTATCTCACCTAAATCTGAAAGGTAAGGGTGTGAATTTTGCACATCTACCATGGAAATTGGATGACAATTCTGTGTTGCACAAAAGAAAAACTTCAAATATGTAACCAAAGAAAAGATACAACAAATTTAAGTGTTGGTGTTGTGGGAAGGTTGGGCATTTTGCCCTAGATTGTTGGTATAATCCAACAGCTCCTTCATATAAGTTTCAACCAGTTTTATTTAGAAAGACTGTTGTGTTTCACATAGCAAAGCCTAACAGGAACCAAAGCCCCAAAACTTGTTGGGTGCCTAAGGTGAACTAAATTTTTGTTTGCAGGTGGAGCCAAGTACCACTAAGAGGCCAGTATGGTACTTAGATAGTGGATGTTCCATGCATATGACTGGATCAAGGAGTTTACTAAGAGATTACACTTTAGTTAAGAATGGACCAAAAGTCATCTTTCGAGGGTCAGAGAAAGGACTCACCAAGGGATATGGTAACATTTCTATTGGCATAGTTACCATCACTAAAGTGGCTTATGTGGAAGGATTGAACCACAATCTGATAAGCATAAGTCAGCTTTGTTATATAGGATATGAAATTGTTTTCCACAATGACAAGTGTTTGATAAGGAATTTAAGTGATCAAGAGATCATCTTGTCAGACACTTGGAGTGAGAACATTTATTTTCTAAATTTCCTTAGTATTAATGAACAATCACCTTTATGTCTTGTAGCTAGTGAGAAAGACACTTTATGTGTACAGTGGCACAAGAGGCTGGCTCACTTAAACTACAAAGCTATAAGTAAACTATTCTCTATGGAATTAGTTAGAAATAGTGCACAACTAAAATGCTCCAAAGAAGGATTATGTCCTGCATGTCAAAAATACAAATAAACAAAAGTCTCCTTTAAGAGCATTCAGTCCAAAGACACTGAGAGGTGTTTGTACTTACTTCATATGAATCTATTTGGTCCTATGCAAGTTCTTAGTTTGGGTAGGAAGTCCTATACCTATGTGATTGTGGAAGATCACTCCAGATTTGCTTAGGTATTCTTCTTAAGGAGAAAGTCTGAAATGCTAGACATCCTTGCTAACTTTATCAAACAAATTCAGAATAAGATAAGATGTTCTGTGGTCAATTTTAGAAGTGATCATAGTACAAATTTTTATTTGAAAGGATGCCAAATTTCTGCAAGGAACTAGGAATCTTTTAGTAGTTCTCCTCTCTAAGAACACCACAACAAAATAGAGTTGCTGAGAGGAAAAATAGAACTCTTATTGAGGCAGACAAAACAATGCTAGGTGATTTATCTCTCCCAGAATATTTCTGGGCTGAGGCTGTAAACACAGCATGCTATATTCAAAATAGAGCATTGATCAACAAGTATCACAACAAGACTCTCTATGAACTAATGAAAGACAGAAAACCAAATCTGTCCTACTTTAAAATTTTTGGTAGTAAGTGCTATGTTATGGACAATGAGAAAATTTATCTAATCAAGTTCTCAGAGAAATCCTATGAAGGAATCTTTGTATGGTATAGTCTTCATAGCAAAACATACAAGATCTACAACTTGAAGCATCAGGTTGTAGAAGAATCTATTAATGTAGTGTTTGATGAATCATTTGTTTTATGTAATAAGATCTCTAACAGCTCTAGTCTATGTATTGTAAACTATAGAATGAAAAAGCTCAAAATAAGTGACTCATCTAACATAGAGTTAGACATTAGAGACAATATAGAAATTCCTATAGAAGATACTGCAACTGCTCATGGGGAGGAAGAGAATTACCCTAATCCTCCTGCAGTACTAGGTGATCATCGACACCTTCCAGTAGCAGTTAAACACCTTATAGATCATCATATAGATCAAATAATAGGTGATGCCAGATTAGGAGTGACTACTAGAAGTAGACATCACAATGAGGTTCTATACTCTAGTTTTCTCTCTCAGGTAGAACCTAAAAGATTTGAAGAAGACAATTCAGATTCCAACTGGATTTTTGGTTATGCAAGAAGAGCTAAATCAATTTGAGAGATGTAAAGTTTGGAGTCTAGTTCCTAGACCTAGTGATCACAATATCATATGCACTAAGTGGATTTATAGAAATAAATTAGATGAATATGGGGTTATAGTTAAGAACAAAGCGAGATTAGTGACTAAAGGATATAGACAAGAGGAAGAGTTAGATTATAACCAAACTTTTGCACCTGTAGCTAGGCTAGAAGCCATACGATTGTTTTTAGCCCATGCAGAATTCAAAGGATACAAGGTCTACCAGATGGATGTAAAATCAACATTCCTAAATGGTACACTGAAGGAGGAAGTCTATGTAGAGCAGCCACCAGGTTTTGTTGACCCTAAACACAAAAAAATATGTTTTCAGATTGCACAAGGCTTTGTATGGGTTAAAACAGGCGCCTAGAGCCTGGTATGAGATCATGTCTACCTTTCTTATAGAGAACAAGTTCTCTAGAGGAAAGATAGACAAGACACTATTTCTTAGGAACATTAAAGAATCAAGCATCTTAGTCTAGATTTATGTAGATGACATAACCTTTGAGTCTACTAATGAGAAGCTGTGTATCAAATTTGCAAGGCTTATGCAAGACAAGTTTGAAATGAGCAACATGGGTGAGCTAAAGTTCTTCTTGGGACACCAAGTTAGACAATCTGAGGATGGAATATTCATCTCTCAATCTAAGTTCACTAAGGAGTTGATTAAGAGATATGGTATGAAGAATTCTTCTACCATGAGAAATCCAATGGGTTCTACAATGTCACTACACAAGGATGAATCTGGAAAACCAGTTGATGAAACCTTGTATAGAGGCATCATTGGATCACTCCTGTATTTAACTATTAGTAGGCTAGATATTATGTTCTCAACATGTGTCTGTGCCAGGTACCAAGCATGCCCCAAAGTGTCTCATTATACTACTATTAAGAGAATACTGAGATATTTTAAGGGCACACCCAATCTTGGGATTTGGTATCCTAGGAATAGTGATTTTGAACTTACTGGGTACTTAGATGCAGATTTTGCAAGATGTAAAGAAGACAGAAAAAGTACTTCTGGAACTTGCCAGTTTCTAGGGAAAAGACTTATTAGTTGGAGTAGCAAGAAGCAAACAAGTGTTGATATCTTTATAGAAGAATCAGAGTACATATCTGCTGGGAGTTGCTGTGCACAGTTGTTGTTGATTCAACATCAACTACTGGACTACAGTATATAGCTAAGTTAATCTATTATGTTTTGTGATTCTACTAGTGCAATTTCTATTGCTAATAATCATGTTTATCACAGTAGAACTAAACATATAGAAATTAGATATCACTTTCTTAGAGAGAATGTTGAAAAAGAAAATATACGCTTACAATATACTCCAATAGAAAGACAAGTTGCTGACATTTTTACAAAACTTCTAGATGAAAGTAAGTTCAATCATTTTAAATTTGAACTAGGCATGTTGAATATTGAATAAATACTTCCATTTAATTGTAACAAAAGTTTGTACAATTCTTAAAAAGATGACTAATAAAGTATATAAATATTTTAAAAAAACAACAAGAAAAATTTTAATTAGTCAAGAAATATTATTCAGAACACAAAATTTGTCTAAGTCAAAGAATTGTGTCGAGACACCCGAGTATGTGTCGACAATATTAGTATAGGTGTGCCGAGACACTACAGTGTGTGTCGAGACTATTAGAAAATGTGTGTCGAGACACGAGATAGTGTGTCGATACTGATTAGCAGATATGTGTCGAGACATTAAAATTTAGTGTCGAGACCTTAAGGTCTGTGTCGAGAAACATAAACCTTGTGTCGACTTAAGTCGACATATCACGACAGATTAGGTCTTCTTTGTCGACACCAGATATTTCCAAAAAATGAGAAAATTACTAAATGCCAGCCTTTTCATCTTCGAAAGACTGATACTATAAATATGAGGTATTAGGTTTTGTCGACTTCATTCGCCAGAAATCTTGAGAGACTGATCACTGTGTGTCGAGACCTAGAAATCCATAGTCGACACCTCAAATACTCAAGTTCTTACAACAAGAATGACATCAAAGATGGACAACAACATCAACGAGGGATACGAGCTGGTGCGCAACGCATTCGACTCCGCTTCTGATGATATAAAGAAGGTGATTGACCTAGTAAATGAGGCTGGTCTAGAGTATCTTCTTTCAGAACCAACAAAAATTTAGAAGAGAGAGGTATCTGAATTTTATTTTAAAGCCTCATTAAAACCTAAGTCAGACAAGATAAAATCTTGTGTTAATGGAGCAAGGATAAAGGTAACAACCAAAAGACTAGCTAAAGTCTTTCAGATTCCAAGAACAAACACATGATGATGAACTGGGTTCAAGCAAGATAGTTGAGGACCTAGATTGGTATGGGACTAGCTCCAACCACTAGGTTTGGAAATTCTTTAAACACGAAGGGAATGAATTCCCAAGAAATATTCTTATCTGAAATAGAAGGAAAGGTGCTCCTCTGTAGGACTGGAGCACATGACAGTCTTCTAAAGTCATGTTTAACCTGATGACAAGAATTATCTTCAAGATCACAACTGACTGGACAGGGTGGGTTTGATAAGATTGTAGCAGGAATTCAGAAGCCCAACATGGGCAAAAATAATTAGTTTATATCTGGTTAAAGGTCATCCCAGATAATATCAATCAGGAAAATAAAACTAAGATAAATCATATGAGGAGAATGGACCTGAGAATCCTGTCTGAAAGAAATTGTACCTAATCACCTAGAGAGGGGGGGGGGGGGTGAATAGGTGACCTTATCTTTTTAAACTTTTAGGCAGATTATATCACAGAATTATAAATATTTCTTCACAGTAATTCAGCAACAGCAATCACAGCATCACACACACACAGAGTACACACAGTTTTATAGTAGTTCCCCAAGGTTTGGGTACATCCACTTTCCCCCTTCGCCTATCTAGTAGTGTACTAGATTCGGCCAAACTCCTCCACTATACCTCAGATCCTCAGATCTTACACTCAGAACCCCAAATGGTTCCTACAGCTTAGAGTGATCCCACTCCTACAACTCAGGCTCAAAAGCCCTACCACTCAGTCTTCTCCAAAGACCTACACTCAGCCACAAGGCCTACACTCAGCCTACAACATGCCTACACTCAGAGAAATAGATCTCCTACACTCAGCCTTTATAATTTCAGGCTTACAACTCAGATCCCTAAGGATCCTCCAAGAAATTAAAAATACAATGTATATAACCTCAACTCAGAATAAGAGAGTAGAGTTGACAGGTTTCTTGATGAGTTCTTGGAAGAACTCTGCTGAGATCAACCTCACTTGGCTTTCTTCAAAGCTTCTTGAATGTAGAACACAATAGGGTTGAGTCTCTCTGCAGCTGATCTTCAATCACTGCTAACTTAAGAATCAGAACTAAGTCTGAAACTTTCTTCACAGCCTGGTTCCAACAGCTGTCTTCTTGGAAGGAGCTCTCTCTCTCCAACTACTTAGATCTTCACTTGAATTGATTCTTCAATGAATTGCTTGATCTTCTACTCAATCGATTGTTGTTAATCATCTTCTTCTGTTGACAGAATGCGCCTATATATAGGCCTTCTTCATGGTGACCGGTTGATCCGGTTTCTAATGACTTTCTGACAACTCTGACAGTTGCAGTAGACCGGATGGAATGACAACTGTCATGTCATCCAGTCACTTCTTGAATTTTCTGTAACTGTCTGAATGTGTCGAGACAGTCTGTCTTTAAGTGTCGACACTTATAGACCAAGTGTCGACACAAGTAGACTAAGTGTCGACACTAGCCTTCAAGGTGTCGACACAACTCCTTGTGTTGTAGAATTTACTTCTCGACACTGCTTCTTCAGAATGTGTCGACACTGATATTGTGTGTCGACACAACTCCTTGTTCTTCAGTACTTAGTTGAATTCTGCTAAGTGTCGACACAACTCCTTTATGTCGACACATCTTCTTGTGTTGAACTTGTTAAGTGTCGACACAACTTCTTGGTGTCGACACATGCCTTATGTGTTGATTCTCTTGCTGAGTGTCGACACAGCTCCTTGTGTCGACACATTCTTCTTGTGTTGAGACATTGGCTGAGTGTCGACACATCTCCTTTGTGTCGATACTTGTACTTAGAATTTGTTGAACTTTGCTAAGTGTCGACACAGCCTCCTAGTGTCGACACTTTCTTCATGTGTTGAGACTCTGCTGTGTGTCGACACATTCTTCATTATGTCGACACTTATACTTAAACTCTGTTGAAGTTTGCTGAGTGTCGACACAGCCTCCAAGTGTCGACACTTTCTGATGTCGACAAAGTTCCTCTGGGTGTCGACACTGCTTCTAAGTGTCGACACTGCTTCTCTGGACCTTTCTTCATTGTGTGTCAACACAGCTTGTATGTGTCGACACTTTCCTTCTGGTGTCGACTCTGCATTCCTGGTGTCGACACAATTACTCCAAGTGTCGACACTGCTTCTCTGGGTGTCAACACAAGTCTTCTTAAGTGTCGACACATCTTCTTCTAGGTGTCGACACATGGACTTAGAAACTTTTCAGCTTTCCCTGCAAATACTTACCTGCACAAGGTAACTCAAAATACATCAAATACATTTTGATGTATATCAATGAGTAGGGTGAGGGTTTCTTCAAATCAGGTACATTTATTCCAATGTACCCAACAATCTCCCCCTATTTGGAGAAGTCATAACCCTTAGTCAATGATATACACCATACATAACAAATTTACAGTATGATGTAAAACAGGATTATATAATAGGGTAAGTACATAAACATGTATTAACAAAACATGTAAACTCAAATATCTCAGAACAATAATGTAATAAATTTAACACATATCACATAGTTCTAAGAACTTTATCATATTTTCATTATTCAAAAGTTTACAGAAAGTTTTAATACAAGTGATTACACATAGTAAACTTAAGAAAAATTTCTATCCTATTGCTGCTCAGGCTCCTTGATCATAATGCCCTTTCCTGATTGTATCTTTGCTTGGACTGGGGCTTCAACATCTTCAGCAGCAGCAGGCTTCTTTCCTTTAAGATCCTTCTTTTTCAAATCTTCTGCTTTGATCTTCTGCCTTTCAAAGTAATGATAAGGCTTTGGAAAGTACTTGCTGGGCTCCTGGGCAGTAGGAGGTAGCTTTCCCATCTTAGCCTTTCTTCTATATTGCACAATTACCTCTTGCCTGGTCTCATGCTTCCTCCACTCCAGTTCAGAAAACCACTTGTTTCTATCTTGGATATTGTCCTTGACAGCCTTCCATGCAGTTAAGATAATATTCCTGGAAGTGGGGCTCCACTGTTCAAAATCAGGCCTCAATTCAGCTTGCTCCCTGAATCTCTTCTTAGACAATTGGGCTTCTTGTTCTTTTTGCAAAGCCTCTTGTTCTTTGAGTATAGCCTCAGATACTGGCTGAACTACTTTCTCTATGATGACCTTCTGATTTCCCTCAGAAGGGCTATACATTGATTGTATGTCTTGATGTATCATATCAAAGTCTAGAGGAGGGTAAATCACTTGAGCTACTTCAGCTTGCTCACCTCCAAGATATGCAGGATTAATCCCAGACTCTGTTACATTGTCGTCATCACATAATGGAGGATAACCAAGGGTGGCTCTGATGGAATTTGAAATCCATTTGGCATGATCAGAGCTGGCTTTGACTAACACCCTCTCCCCCTTTATGACTTCTCTTTCAATGTGATCCTCAGATCATCTTTCTTAAACCTTATTTGTGCATCCAAATAGTTTACTCCATCCTTAAAAAAAGGTTTCAACCTTTGGAGCTTGTCAGTTATAGCCTTTTGAGAGTCTTGTATAGCAGTTTTAACAGCAGTGAGACTTTCTTGCAATTGCTTATCAAATTCAGCATTGGCAGTAGTACTTGCTGTAGTCTGACCAGTAGCTATATTCTTCATTTCTGTAATTATTGCATTATGTGAAGCTGTAAGATTATCATTCATCCTTAGCTGGTTCTCCAGGACATAGCCTTGCTTCACTGCAATATCATCTACTTGAGTTTTGATCTTCTCCTGATGAGTGGCCAGATAGACTACTGCATTCCCTCCCTTATGGAAGCAGTCAGTCATTTCTTTCTTATTTAGATTCATTTCAAATCTTATGGACTTAATGTCTTGGGCCAGATCAAATTGTAATGACTTATGCCTTCATCCATATAAGATTGCAAAGCCTGTCTTTTCTCATCCATTTTTATCTGTAATGCAACATCAGAGAACTGAAATCTGTATGATGGTGCAGGCTGTGGTGCTATTGTTTGTAAAGCTTTCTTATATGTCTGGCTCCTCTTGAAAACTTGAAATTTTCTCTTCTTGGCTCTTGCAGTCTCTTCATCTTCTGAAGCAGATGTGCTATCAATAGTCACTCTGTCCTTAGGACTTGGAGGTAATTCCTTCTCAGTCCTTTGTAGCCCTTTAGTATCTTTTGACACTTCAGTCTCCTTGCTGCAGTTTTCTCTATATTCTCCACTTTCTCCCCCTCAAGAATTATTTTCTCTCCCTCCAGCAGCAACTGTTTCTTTCTCAAAGTCAGTTTGAAGAAGATCTGGGAATAGCTCTTCTAAAGTAAATTTCTGTTGAGTATGAGCTGGAGATTCTCTTATCTCATCAACCACTAGATCAGCAACAGATGTGTCCTCCATGACAACATCTGGGGTTGGCTATATGTCTGTGTTTGCTGATTAATATTAGGTAATGAATCAGACAAAACATCATCCTCAATAGGGAAATCTAAGTTATTAATTTCAGTTATTACCTCAAGTATTGTTTGAGTAGCTTGTTCACTCTCTAGTGGAGTTGGCTCATCCACCAGTAGAGGCTCCCCTTGGATTGAATCCTGGTGAATTGGGCTTGCTGGTGGTAGCTCCCCCTGCCTTGGTGCATCTTCTTGTCTAGCAGGAGACTGGCCAGCATTTCCAGTTCCTTCATCATCTGGAGTAAACACAACTTGCTCTTCAGAGCTGCTTGATGATTCTTGAGCCACAGGGGCTGACTTTTTCTTCTTCTTCAGGGGTGTTTCCTTCTCAGGAGTTGGCATTTCCTTGGTTAACACTCTATCCCACTAAGAGAGATTCTCAAATCCATTCTCCTCATGTGGTTAAATCTTAGTTCCAGCTGCTTGACTCATGACCTCTGTATACTACCAGCCAGGTAAAGACTTAGAATCCTACCCAAATTGGCTTCTTCATACTCTCCTTAATCTTCTCAAACACAACTGCAGACCAATCAGTTTGTAGTTTGAAAATAATCCTTGTCATGAGGCTAAACATGTGAGCTGAGATTCTATCATGGCCTCCAGGCTTGCTCAGGATTAGTTTGCCAATAATTTTAGATAGAAATTTGCCTTGCATGTTCATTCCCTTCCTGTTGAAAACAGAACCTATTTTCAGGTTGGAGTCCAATCCACACCATGTTAGTGCTTCTCTAGTCTTAGAAGCAGATACATCCTCTTCTTCCTTAGTCCTAGGTAGTTGTAGTGCCTTTCTCAGACTCTTAGGCGAGACTTTCACCTTTTCTCCATGTACTCTTGACTTAATCTTTAGTCCTGATTCATCTAGTTTTGCTGCATTCAGAAACTCCAGGACCTCCTTCTTCCAAATCTTGATCGGCTCTGAAACAAGAAATTCTAACCCAATCTCTGCGATTAGGGTTATCATGCCTTTGATATCAGGTTCCGCGTCATCAAATGCGTGCCGCACGAGTTCATAACCTTCATTCACATTCTCTTCTAGCTTGGGCGCCATTAGGGTTTGAAGAAATTTGAATCTAGAGAAGAGAGATATCGACACACAAGTTTGGTCTCGAAACTTTGGTGAGCGTTTCGACAGACAATGGCAAAAACCTATTTATACCTTTCTAGAATCGAAGATGAAAGGTGCGTCAAAATACTCAAATTGTGTCGACACTGTTGATAAGTGTCGACACAGACTTATAATGTCTCGACAACTATGTGTCGACACAAGTATAGTCGACAGAATATATGTGTCGACACTTGTTCATGTGTCGACACCGCTTAGCTCGACACTTAGTCGAGACTTATACCAGACTAAAGTTGAGTAAATCCTAAGTATCAACACCACCTTGGATGTGTCGACACCTACTTTTCATGTGTCGACACTAATTCTCTTAAGTGTCGACACGGACTGTCTAGATGTGTCGACACCATTTCTCTGAAATGTCGACACCACTTTTCTGTGTCGACACAAACAACTCTGTGTGTCGACACCATTTTACTTAGCCAATTTTTTTTTTGTAAACTTATTCTAAGTTTATCATCCCTAATTCAATTTTAAATTTATTGAATTTGGATTCATCTAAGGGCTTAGTATACATGTCAGCTAGCTGATTATCTGTATTAACATACTCTAGGGAAATATCTCCTTTTTCCATATGTTCTCTTAGAAAATGGTATTTGATTTCTATATGCTTAGTCTTACTATGGGAGACAAGATTGTTTGCAATAGAAATAGCACTAGTAGAATCACAAAATAAAGGTGTTCTACTTACTTGTATACCATAGTCTTCTAGCTGATGTTGTATCCATAGAAGTTGAGCACATCAACTTCCTGCAGCAACATACTCTGATTCTGCTGTGATGATAGCCACACTTGTTTGCTTCTTGCTACTCCATGATATCAGTCTTCCACCTAGGAATTGACAGGTACCAGTTGTACTTCTCCTATCTTCCTTACAGCCTGCAAAATCTGCATCTGAATAACCTGTCAGTTCAAAGTCTCCATTCCTAGGGTACCAAAGGCCTAGATAAGGAGTGCCCTTAAGATATCTCAAAATTCTTTTGACTGCTGTCAAATGAGATTCTTTAGGGCAAGCTTGGTACCTAGCACAGACACATGTAGCATACATGATATCTGGTCTACTTGCAGTCAAATATAGAAGGGATCCAACTATCCCTCTATACAAAGTCTCATCTACAGGTTTCCCTGCATCATCTTTGCTAAGAGACATACTTGACCCCATAGGAGTTTTCATGGTACTGGATGATTCCATACCATACTTCCTTATCAGTTCTAGGGTGAACTTAGACTAGCATATGGATAAACCATTCTCAGTCTGTCTAACTTGGAGACCCAAGAAGAACTTAAGTTCCCCCATACTGCTCATTTCAAATTGTCCTTGCATTAGTTTTGCAAACTTTTTGCAAAGACTACTTTCAGTAGACCCAAATATGATGTCATCTACATATATTTGGACTAGTATGATCTTGCCTCTGGATTCCCTAAGTAATAGAGTCTTGTCTATTTTCCCCCTTGTGAATTTATTCTCAATGAGGAAACTAGACAAGGTTTCATACTAAGCCCTAGGGGCTTGTTTTAACCCATACAAAGCCTTCCTAAGTCTATAGACATAATTAGGTTTAGTAGAATCAACAAAACCTGATTGCTGTTCCACATAGACTTCTTCCTTCAGATTGCCATTCAAAAGGCTGACTTAACATCCATTTGGTATACTTTAAACTCTTGATAGGTTGCATAGGCCAAGAACATCCTTATTGCCTCCAGTATGGCTACTGGAGCAAAGGTTTGATCAAAGTCAATACCTTCTTCCTGCCTATATCCCTTAGCAACCAGTCTTGCTTTGTTCTTTATAATAACTCCATGTTCATCCATCTTGTTCCTGAAGATCCACTTAGTTCCAATTATGTTGTGGTCTTTTGGTTTAGGAACAAGCTCCCAGACATTGCATCTCTTGAACTGGTTCAGCTCCTCTTGCATTGCCTCAATCCAATGAGGGTCTAGGATGGCTTCTTCAAATTTTTTGGCTCAACTTGGGATAGAAAACTGGAGTAGAGTACTGATCTTAGATTTCTGCTTCTTGTTTGTACCCCTTGACTTAGATCACCAATAATTTGATTGGTTGGATGATCTCTTAGATGTCTAGTAGCTGGAGGCAGCCTGGCTTCATGTTGAACTCCTTCAGCTTCTTCAACTTGCTGCATCCCTTGATCTTCTTCTACATCTGGTGCATCTAGTACTCCACCTGGACAGCAGCCACTATCATCTACATGCTGACTTGCAGTAGATCCTTCTTCAATAGTGAGCTTGTCCATCTTCTTAGTCACACCTGTGGAGCTGCAAATACTTCTTGACAATTCATTGTTAATGAGTCTAGCTTCATCAAACACTACATGTACTGACTCTTCTACAACTTGAGTAGTCAAGTTGTAGACCCTATAAGCCTTACTGTTGTTGTTGTACCCAACAAAGATCCCCTCTTGGGATTTGGCAGCAAACTTGGTCAAGTAAGACTTTCCATTGTTAAGTATATATCATTTACAACCAAAGATCCTGAAATAGGATAGGTTTGGTTTTCTGCCTTTCACAATCTCATAGGGGGTCTTATTGTGACTTTTGGTGATAGTAGCCCTATTAATTACATGGCATGCAGTATTAAATGCCTCAGCCCAGAAATATTCTGGGAGAGATGTGTCACTTAATAGGGTTCTACCAGCCTCAATCAAGGTTCTATTTTTCCTTTCAGCAATGTCATTTTGCTGAGGTGTTCTTGGTGAAGAAAATTCCTGAAATATCCCAAACTCTTCACATAGCTTTGTCATACTATCAGATTGGAATTCAGTACCATGGTCACTTCTTATTTTGACCACTGTACTGTCTAACTCATTCTGAATTTGTTTGACAAAACTAAAGAAGATACTAGGTGTTTCAGATTTCTGTCTAAGGAAGAACACTCAGGAAAACCTTGAGTAGTCATCTACAATCACAAATGTGTAGACCTTCCTACCTAGGCTGTGAACTGACATAGGACCAAAGAGATCCATATACAAGAGGTATAAGCACCTCACAGCATCTTTGTTCTCAATGCTATTAAAGGTGGATCTAGTCTGCTTGCCCTTTTGACAAGCTGAACATATCCCATCTTTAATACACTTAACCTGAGGACCATTCCTCACTAAATGTTTGCTATAGAGTTGACCAATTGTCTTGTAGTTAAGATGGGCTAGTCTCTTGTGCCATTTGACACAATGAGAGACTTTCTCATCAGCTACAAGACACACTGGAGAACCATTGTTCTCACACATAATGTCTAGATAATAGAAATTTCCCTTCCTATAACCTGTCAGAATGATCTCTTGATCATTTGAACTCCTGAATATGACAACCATCTTTAACAAATGAGATGTCATATCCTAAATTACTCAGTTGACTTATACTAATAAGGTTGTGTTTCAAACCTTTAACATAAGCCACTTGAGTAATTGTTATAAGGTTGCTAGAAATGTTACCAAAACCTTTGATGATTCCTTTTTCAGAACCACCAAAGGTGACTTTAGGACCATCCTTGATTGGTGTGTAGTCCTTTAGCAATCCCCTAGTTCCAGTCATGTGCCTGGAACATCCACTGTCCAAGTACCAAATTAGGGTATGGTCACTTGGACTCACCTGCAAAACAGATTAGTTAATCTTAGAATCCAAAGAATTCTTGGGTCCTTGGTGCTGGTTAGTTTGCCTCTTAACAAAGCCACATGCAGATCTTCCAACAGGCAGTTTGCTACTCACTTTGGCACTAGAATTGTGCCAGCAGTCAATGACAAAGTGGCCTACCCTGCCACAACACCAGCACTCAAATCTGTTGTACCTTTGCTTAGGTACAACCCTAGCTGTTTTATCTACAACAGGCTTGTTGAGTATTGGGGCTTTTCCCTTAGACTTGGACTGAACAGTCCTAGCAGGTTGTGTAAACTCTAATCCAGTTTTACACTTTTGATGTACAAATTCATCTATCAAAGGTAGAACTGATTTTGGTTTAGAGAACCTTGCTACTATATCTCTCTCCTTCTGAAGACTAATCTCCAGATTTCTGATTTGATCATTCTTAAATGTTATAGTCCCCATCTGAATAACAATTATGTGCTTCAGTCTGGCTATTTCATTTAATTTTTGATCAACTAACTTATCAAAATCTGTTGCAGCCGTTTTAAGACTAGCAATCTCTTTAGCCCGAGTTTTGGCTAAGGATTGCTTTTCTTAAAAGTTTGCAACAGTACTCTATATTCATCAATCAACTGATGAATATCCTCTTCAGATTCAGATCCACTGGCATTACTTGATGCTGATGTAGCTGAATCTGACTCAGTACCAGAAATTGAACTAGTAGAACAATTTTGTACCTGACTTGGTCCAGGCTGATCCTGGATTTTGTCACCTTCTGATAAGGCCATCAGTCCCTGGCACTGATTGTCCTCTTGCTAATATATAGAGTTCATTAACTGGATGAACTCCTCTTCCTCTTCTTCAGCAAACAGTCCAATGTAAGCTTCTGCTTCTGAATCAGTTTCTGAAGATGATATGTCTGACAGACTTTTGTCCTTCTTGGTAACAAAGGACCTTTCCTTTTTACACTTGATCTGAGTCTTCTTCTTATCAGTTGACTCTTTCCTTTTCTCTGGACAGTCAGCAACAATATGTCCTTGTCTGTTACAGCAATAACAAACAATTTTTGATAAAGTTGCTTTGCTTGACTTGGGCTTTCTCCTGTCTTTCTTTAATGACTTCTTGTTCTGATAATAGTCATCTTTTCCCTGTGAAGTGGATGACTTAGACCTCCACTGTTTCTTCTTTAGAAACTTCTGAAAGTGTCTTGTGAAAGCTGCAAAATCCTCATCACTCTCACTGTTTTCAGAATCCTTGCTTTCTGACTCATATGTCTCAGTCTCAGCAACTTTTGGGGGTGGAGATGGAGACTTACTTTTATATTTCTTGGTGGCTTCTGTCTTGAATGCCACAGCTCTTTCTTTATGCTCAATTCTTGTAGACTTCTCTCCCTCTTTCCTAATCATTAGCTGTATTTCATAGGATAACAGCTTTCCAAACAATGTTGGAGGAGGAATATCTGCTAACTTGGTCATTTCCCTTATGACACAAATCTTAGTATCCCAACCTTTATTTAGGGATCTCAAGAACTTATCATTCAGCTCATAGTTTCTGAATTCTCTTCCATAAGACATTAACTCATTAACTATCATATAGAATTTCTTGTAGCACTCAGTTATGCTATCAGATCTTCCTTGCCTGAAGCTCTCATACTCTTGGTTTAACAAAGACTTTCTGTCCTGTCTAACTTCTTCTGAACCCTCCATGTACACTATCATAGTATCCCACATCTCCTTTGATGTTTTACAGTGTATCAAGTTCTGAAATGTAGCATCATCTATTGCACTTACTATAATATTCTGGGCCCTTTTGTCCATGGTGGCCAGAATAATCTCATCCTTGGTCATTTCAAAAAAGTCTTTTGGAGTTCTCTGATTTGCATCAAGGACTGATACTTTCATAGGCACATATGGCCCTTCTTTGACTGTGATATAGATTCTGGGGTTAGAGGCTTCCATGAATAGTCTAACCCTTTCTTTCTAGATGCCAAAAATCTCTTTTCTACAGATTGGCAACTTCATGGATCCAAGTTCTTTGTGATTCTCTGTTGAACCCATTTTCTTGATTTTCTTGATTCTGCACTTGATTATACTGAATCTGCCAACATGATCCTTTACTCAGACAGTTATGTCCTATTTGAGCAACCTCCCTCTGATACCACTTGAAAGAAATTATACCTAATCACCTAGAGGGGGGGGGGGGGGGTGTGAATAGGTGACCTTATCTTTTTAAACTTTTAGGCAAATTATATCACAGAATTATAAATACTTCTTCACAGCAATTCAGCACAGCAATCACAGTATCACACACACACAGAGTACACACAGTTTTATAGTGCTTCCCCAAGGTTTGGGTACATCCACTTTCCCCTTCATCTATCTAGTAGTGTACTAGATTCGGCCAAACTCCTCCACTATACCTCAGATCCTCAGATCTTACACTCAGAACCCCAAATGGTTCCTACAGCTCAGAGTGATCCCACTCCTACAACTCAGGCTCAAAAGCCCTACCACTCAGTCTTCTCCAAAGACCTACACTCAGCCACAAGGCCTACACTCAGCCTACAACAGGCCTACACTCAGAGAAATAGATCTCCTACACTCAGCCTTTATAATTTCAGGCTTACAACTCAGATCCCTAAGGATCCTACAAGAAATTAAAAATACAATGTATATAACCTCAACTCAGAATAAGAGAGTAGAGTTGACAGGTTTCTTGATGAGTTCTTGGAAGAACTCTGCTGAGATCAACCTCACTTGGCTTTCTTCAAAGCTTCTTGAATGTAGAACACAATATGGTTGAGTCTCTCTGCAGCTGATCTTCAATCACTGCTAACTTAAGAATCAGAACTAAGTCTGAAACTTTCTTCACAGCCTGGTTCCAACAGCTGTCTTCTTGGAAGGAGCTCTCTCTCTCCAACTACTTAGATCTTCACTTGAATTGATTCTTCAATGAATTGCTTGATCTTCTACTCAATCGATTGTTGTTAATCATCTTCTTCTGTTGACAGAATGAGGCTATATATAGGCCTTCTTCATGGTGACCGGCTGATCCGGTTTCTAACGACTTTCTGACAACTCTGACAGTTGCAGTAGACTGGCTGGAATGGCAGCTGTCATGTCATCCAGTCACTTCTTGAATTTTCTGTAACTGTCTGAAAGTGTCGAGACAGTCTGTCTTTAAGTGTCGACACTTATAGACCAAGTGTCGACACAAGTAGACTAAGTGTCGACACTAGCCTTCAAGGTGTCGACACAACTCCTTGTGTTGTAGAATTTACTTCTCGACACTGCTTCTTCAGAATGTGTCGACACTGATATTGTGTGTCGACACAACTCCTTGTTCTTCAGTACTTAGTTGAATTCTGCTAAGTGTCGACACAACTCCTTTGTGTCGACACATCTTCTTGTGTTGAACTTGTTAAGTGTCGACACAACTTCTTGGTGTCGACACATGCCTTCTGTGTTGATTCTCTTGCTGAGTGTCGACACAGCTCCTTATGTCGACACATTCTTCTTGTGTTGAGACATTGGCTGAGTGTCGACATATCTCCTTTGTGTCGACACTTGTACTTAGAATTTGTTGAACTTTGCTAAGTGTCGACACAGCCTCCTAGTGTCGACACTTTCTTCATGTGTTGAGACTCTGCTGTGTGTCGACACATTCTTCATTATGTCGACACTTATACTTAAACTCTGTTGAAGTTTGCTGAGTGTCGACACAGCCTCCAAGTGTCGACACTTTCTGGTGTCGACAAAGTTCCTCTGGGTGTCGACACTGCTTCTAAGTGTCGACACTGCTTCTCTGGACCTTTCTTCATTGTGTGTCAACACATCTTGTATGTGTCGACACTTTCCTTCTGGTGTCGACTCTGTATTCCTGGTGTCGACACAATTACTCCAGTGTTGACACTGCTTCTCTGGGTGTCGACACAAGTCTTCTTAAGTGTCGACACATCTTCTTCTAGGTGTCGACACATGGACTTAGAAACTTTTCAGCTTTCCCTGCAAATACTTAACCTGCACAAGGCAACTCAAAATACATCAAATACATTTTGATGTATATCATTGAGTAGGGTGAGGCTTCTTCATATCAGGTACATTTATTCCAATGTACCCAACACTGTCTAGATGGGACAGAGTCTTTACTAAAGAGACATCATAACCTAAAAGGACAAAAGAGGTAAAAGGCAAGAAATCTGTGGTTGAGGAAGTTGTATCCTCTAGTGATTCTGAAGAAGAGGTACACTTCAGTTCAAATGATAATGCAGTGGAAGAATAAGGCAGATCTCCTTGGCTTTCCCCTGAGACCAGTGTACATGTGCATGAGGAGAACATTCCAGTTAAAGAACTAGCTGAGGTGGAGAACCTCAATGCATTACCAATGGATACAACAACTACAATAATAATGAATGTTATTCAGGACCTAGAGAAATGCAAAGATCCTGAAGAAGTCAGTTCCTGATGCTGAAGAAGAAGAACTGACATCTTCAACTTGAGATGTCTCTTTAGTTTTTCAGTATTAGGGGCCAACTCCCACTCAATTCTTGTACCTTCCTTATTAATATTGATATTGTCCATTGTAATATCTGCATGCTGAATTTCAGCATCAGGTATCTCAATCTGATAATCTTCAATTCTCTCCTCCTGGTTGTTTGGTTCTTTTGACATAAGAACTTCTTCTTCATTATTATTGTAGTTGATGCATGAAATAACATTGGGAGAAATTAAGAACCAAACCACTATTTTGTAAATCAAACTTGATTCTATTATCACAGATATCAATAACAAACTACAAAGTCATTCATAATCTTTCAGTAAGGACATCAAAGATTATTACAAAAACTTGGACAATAATTTACTGAGAGTAAAGAATACTGTGACTTTAGGTATCAATTACCTAGATGGACAAGTAAGATTTCATAAGAATGATCTCAAAGATCATATTGAAAGAGAAGTCATAAAGGGGAAGAGAGTAATGATTAAGGCCAGTACTGAATAAGCTACCTGGATAGCAAACAATATCAGAGACACCATAGGCTTTCCTCCTTTATGGTATGAGGGTGATCAAACTACTGAATCTAGTTGTCAACCACCTCTACTTGAAGCACCTCCTGTTGAATTCTTTCATTCTTAAGCACCGGCCGATTTTGAATCTATTCAAGCAGCTGTCCAACACATGTACAGTCCTCCTCAAGGCTTAGATAAGAATGTAATATATGAGAAAGAGGACAAGTCTTCTCCTGCTCAAGAGACAGAAGCTTAGTTATCAAAAAAGGTTTAGAGAACTAGCTCAGACTAAACATAATTTTGAGTAATTAAGTTCAACCTCCAGATCCATAATTCTTACTGCATGGAAGACTGTAAATGCTAATATCACAGACAGAGGGAAATGATATTCAGAACAGGAATGGGCCAAACACTTGAAGCAGTAAGAAGTTATTCAAAAATTCAGACAAGATATAAAGAGAGGAAAGCTTCCTGCTAAGTCTATAGAGCCCAACAAATATTTCCCAAAGCCATATCATTACTTTAAGAGGCAAGGCTGAAAGAAGAAGCTATTGCAAAAGCTAAAGCTAAGAATGACAAAGGAAAGGCAGTTGCTGAGGACAAAGAGCCTGAGGTGAAAGCCAAGATACACTCTGGGAAAGGCATAGTTATCAAGGAACCTGAGCTGCCTTAGGATATTCTTAGTTTTCTTTTTCTTATGGACAACTTGATCTGTAAAAAGCTTGTATCAGTAAACTTTATGAAAAATAATTAATGGAAATCCTGACTTATTCAACATTTTATGTGTTGTTAAATAGGACTGAAATTGTTTGTCTTATCTTTTGTTCTATATTATTGTTAAATATGTGTGATTATTTGTGTTATTTCACATACTGAACTGCACTGAATGTTTAAATGTCTTTATCATTATTTTTGTGGTATCATGTTGTATATCATTGAATTGAGGTTATGACTTCTCCAAATATGGGGAGATTATTGAGTATATTGGTCTCAATGTACTTATTTTGAAGAAGTCTTCTCAACTCAATGATATACACATTGTTGTATTTGATGGATGTTAAGTTCATGTGTGCAGGTAAATAAAGCTAAGTACAAAGTGTAGAGACACTCAGGACTAGTGTCGACACACACTGAACAAGTTGTGTCAAGACAAAGAGAAGTTGTGTCGACACTAAGGACAACTGTGTCGACACACTGTGTCGAGACTAAAGACAACTATGTCAACACTCAGGACTAGTGTCGACACACTCTATTCATACTGTGTCGAAACTGAAGACAACTGTGTCGATACTCAGGACTACTGTCGACACTCTCTAATCAAGCTGTGTTGAGACTGAAGACAACTGTGTTGACACTCAGGATTAGTGTCAACACACTCTAATCAAGTTGTGTCGAGACTAAAGGCAACTATGTCGACACTCAGGACTAGTGTCGACACACTCTTTTCAAGGTGTGTCGAGACTAAAGACAACTGTGTCGACACACAGGACTTGTGTCGACACATTCCACATAAGTTATGTCGAGATAAGTTGAAGAGCTATGTCGACACATTTAGAAGTTTGTTGACACCACTACAAGAGTAGTGTCGACACCCAGGACTTGTGTCGACACATTTAACAGTCAAGGTTCAACACTTCAGCAGACATGTTTCCTAAGTACAAAAATCAAGACGGAGATACTGACAACTGTCAGAACTATCAGATGTCAGTTATTAACCGGATCAGCCGGTTACTCCTATCAGAGCCTATTTAAAGGAATATAGTCTTTAGAAAAAAAAGAGGAAGCAATACAATTTTATGAAGATAAAAAAGTCTGAAGCATCATCTACAATTTAGAAGGTGGAGAGAGGTCTAATCAAGAATCATCTTCAACATCTCTCCAGCCTAGATCAACCCTAATTTCTACTTTAAGAAGCTTTGGAAAGCTAAGAAGGGTTAGATTATATCTATCTTGACAAAGATCAAAGGAAGCACATTCATCAAGATCAGATCAAGAAGCTGTTACTCAGATCTCCCTTCCTGGGTGACATTTTATAATTCAATTTTTCTTTTACCTACTCTCATTGTGTAAGATCTACCTGTAGATCTGAGTGGAGGAGAACTATTCTCATTTTGTTGTAAGTATGTGTTATAAAGGGTGAGGTAGGGCTAAGATTGCCTGAGGTAGGAGAAATTGGAAATTCTTTGAGGTGTAGGGCAGGTGTTGCCTGAGAAGTAGGAGTGTGGATTCATTCTGAGGTAGAGTTCTTGGGAAAAACTTGAGGTGTAGGATCTTGGTGATCTGAGTGGTAAGACTTGTAAAGTCTGAGTTGTAGGAGCCAGGTGGGCTCTAAGTTGTAAGGTCTAAGGATCTGAGTAAATGAAAGAGAAGGAGTTTGGCCGAATCTAGTTCATTGCTAGATAGACGAAGGGGGAAGTGGATGCACCCATAAATTGGGGAACCACTATAAATCTGTGTGCATTATGTTATGTGTGCTGAATTATTATGATGTGTTTATTTTCCTAATTGCTGTTAAGTATACCTTGATTATCTGACTGAATTAATCATATTAAAGAAAGTAGTACTCTGATTATTAAAAAGGAGTGCCATAATTTATTGGACATATTCACCCCCTCTAGGTCATTAGCAATCCTAAAGTAAACATTTACAGAGTGTGTATGCACATTACTATTGTTTAATGCTATTGCAGTCATGGAGTTATGATGTGTAAGGCGTTAAGACTATTTTAATACTCTTGGTTTGGTGGATAATTTCTAGTTTTGTCTGTATGTTTCCGTTGCTGACGTCTGAGTTTTGAGTTTGGGTAGTTTATATATCATCTTATAATACTGAAGCTGTGGAGTCTCTATGTTGAGGGGACCTGGCCAGACCCATATTATACGGTCATTACAGGGGAGGTGTTACAGAATCAGCTTCTAGTCGCACAACTAGACACACAGACACTCATAGTCCTGCGATACTCCTAGGTGGATAACTTCACTACGCGATCTAATTACAACATTCGACCACAAATCTTTACCTTGGACACTAACCTCTCTCTGATACCAAATTATAACACCTCCCCCGTAATGACCGTATAATATGAGTCCGGCCGGGACCCCACAACATTCAGACTCCACAGCTTCAACATTATAAGATGATATAAACTACCCAAACTCAAAATTCAGACATCAATAGCAGAAACATACAATCAATACAAGAAGTTATCCACCAAGCCAAGAGTATCAAAATGTCCTTAAGGCCTTACACATCATAGGTCTAAGACTGAAACAACATTAAACAATAGTAACGTGCATGCGCACTCCTAGGCTACCTTGACATGCAAGCCGGATTATATTTCATGAAGCATATCATTCAATCAAAATATATGTAAATACAAGAAAGTTCACTTCATGACGCTTAGGCCTTTCTGGCCGGCGAGCTTGCTCCTGCTTGCAATCCTTGCCCTGTAAAAATTGGTGGTAACGTGGGTCAGCAAAGGCTGACCTCAACTGTGTAACCAACACATCTCCTCTCGGTCGTCCCTACCCCGGGGTACACCATCACCCTGCAGGTCAGCACTTCGTATGCAATATACAATAACATGTAAAGGTATAAAACATGTTTTGATGTCTCAAACAACAAACATGTTTCTAAGTTGATTATGTAATATAAAGGGGTCTACAATGCATCATGAATACAATCCTGGGTTTCGCCAAGACACCCTAAAGCGTATGCTTCTAACACATCATCACATCGGGAACTTCCAATTTCCGCACCGACATTCAAGCCGCAAACGCAAGGATACTCTAATTTCCCCCCAACGACATACAAGCCGCCACATGGAACTGTTACCTCGCCCACCCGCTCATGGGTCTCAAACCATGGGCTTGCCTGCAAACTTTGACTTCTCACGCCAGTATTCCTCCATAAAAACAAACTGATGCTAAGAACCCTTGCTAGACCCCACCCGTTCATGATGACCCAGGCCCGGCTCCAATATCGGGACCAAGTCCACCGAAGGAGACCCAGCGGGACCAGCTGGGATCATCTGGGCTTGTCCAAAGCATGGCGTTCTCGTCTGTTCCACAAAAGGGGACTTGTCTCGCCGGGACACTCTCCCTACGTGACTTGCACGTCATGGGCTAGCCAGTCGACCACAGAGACAAACCACGCCTTAACACATCACAATCCCATGTCTTTCCCACCCTAATCTAACATTTTTACTATACCATCCCCATGCCCCCGCATGTATTCTAATTTCCACCTAGTCTGTTTCTGGTCGCACGTACTCACACGAAAAATGGGGAAAACATCATGATAAACGATATCTTGCCGCTAACGGATTTCTACACAATCCTTAAGGCTCATTATGCAACATCACCGAGTCGGACTAACAGTCGCGACTACGGCTTCACCCACAATGCCTAATCCACTAACAGAGCGGATCTCTAATGCAATATCATACCGGGAACTGACACAATCGACCCAGTGGCTCTTCTTGAACCATGACAACCTGAATCCATCTCACTTGAGAAATCCGGTGCCTAGAATGCTTACAAGAAAGCAAGAAAAGAGTAGATGTCATGCACGCATCCTAAAAATCAGAGGAGAAGTGTTGTTACCCTTCGACTCCTCTTCCTAGCCATGAAAATTTGCTTTGCATGGATGAAAACGAGCACCTCCACGTCCACTCCACGGATCTGGCGTCGGAACGACGATCGGAGTTCCTATGTTTCGTCAATGACGAAAGAAAGCTCTCTTCTTCCTCCTCCAACTCTCTCTCCCAAATCCTAAGTTAACTCCAAAATGAGGAGAAATGAGGAGAAATCCCGCTTGGCCCTTCTTAAGCCCTTTAGGCGGAAAATCCTGGGCCCTTAGATCAGATTTGATCTATCTGTCTCCTTATCCGTTCGACGATTCGTCGAACTAACTGGACGTGGAGTTCGACGTTCGTCGAAAGAACATGGCACCACAAACCTCCCGTTCGACGTTCGTCGAACCCGTTAACATGGTTCGACGTTTGTCGAACTACCCGTTCAACGTTCGTCGAACTAACACGTGAACCATGTCTAAGTTCTTCCCGTACGTCTGGAAAATCGGGGTGTTACAACAGCCCCGAAGTATTTCAGAACCTGACGCACCTCCGGCCCGAGAGGGAGATGCTGCCCCACCTCAAAGTGCGAGATGGGGTAGGTGAGCTCATCTGTAAAGAAGGTGTTTATCGCCTCGCCCCTCCCCGGCCTGCGCACAGTGACCCAGGGGGAACATGATCTACCACGAAGGCGAGGTATTCTTGCTCCGAAAGATTCCCATCGAAGAAGGGATACTTGGCAAACTGCTTCACGCATTTTGATGTTCCATCGGCGTCGGCTCACGTCTTTTCAATCCTTACAAGTCTTCATGCGAGTGCAGGTTGTGAGAAGTCAAGTTCAAGAGGGTGTTACTGCAATAAATGCGATGGGCTAAGGGTAGGTGAGGGGGTCCTATTTATAGAAAAATATTAGGGCTTGCTGAGCCGCTCTCTTAAGCCAACTCTCTAGCCTTGACACCAACCCCCCGCGACCTATTCTACCAGAAGGTGAGCTGAATTCAAAGTTGAACATTACATTCGCGCGAGATCAACGAGCACCAAATATTAAACATGGTTACAATCATTAAACATGGTTGTGCGAGTGTCCTCAAGAAGAAATACATCAGGGGGAGGAAGAGTTATTACAATACACGGGAAGATCTGAGGGGTCCAGGGGCGAGTGCTGGTAAGTTCAGCTCGGGAGCAATTTCCATCTACCCCAGCCGCGCGCCCTCGTCCCCGGTGGTCGGCGAGGATTATTAAACTCGTGGATCATTTTGAGGTCTTGGTTTACAAGGCCCATATTCTCTTGTATGCGGTCCATGAGTGGTCCAGGATAAGTCATCTCGCTGCCCGATCCTCGCCTCACCTCGTTTGCTAGCATCACATAATCCTGCTCGAGCGCGCGCAGCCGCTGCTTGCCAATAGCCCTCTTCTCCTAGATCTCGCGCAGTATGAGTATGTACTTCTTGAGGACCCCAACAATTCGCTTCCTCATCTCAGCATGGTTGATCGAGACATCCAAGAAGCCTTCCAGCGAGTTGGGAGAGGAAGGTGGCGAGCAGAGTCCCGGATTGGAGGATTCTTCAGCTTCAGATTGTCCGAGAAGGCCTGTGATAATAGCAATTCAAATGAGACGTGACTCGGGGATCAAGACGTGGTTAGTGCTTCAACTAACCATTCAAGGTGGATGTCCACTGGAGGTGTGGCTATCGATAAGAGCTCGACTGTCATTGGTTGGGCCGAGCGAGAGGAGAGGTGAGCACCTTGTCATGTCCCGGACGAAAGGAGACCATGAGGGGGATCAGATTGAAGACAGGGATAGGAATGTCCCTGATGCCTCCCCTGCGAGTGAGGGATCAGGTGTAGGATCATGCAATGGTTCGCGAACCAGCGATTTCTGCGACAGTGAGCCCAGGCTGTTGAAGTATTAGACCGGGTGGCCTTGCGGTCTTGTCTGGAGGTTTGTTGACCGAGCGGTCTGGCGGTCTCACTCAGGAGCTTGGAGACCGGGAGGTCTACCGGTCTCCCATTGCGGCTTGTTCTTATCCTGCTGGAGTTGCCGAGCGGTTAACTCATCTGTCTAACCGCGCGGCCTGTGCGATCTCCTTTATTTCTAGCCGCTCAGCCCTGTACATGTTTAGTCCCACATTGTTTGTTTATACTCTCTCATATCTCCTCCATTCTATAAAAGGGAGGTCATACCTTTGTAAATGATATCTTTTTTGGATAATAAAATTTCAATTATTCAAAATTCTATCCGTTTGTTGTTGCTTGTTCGCTACTTTTAACATGGTATCAGAGGACACGGTCTTTTCCTCCTGATTGTGTGCGCTCTCTGATTCTCGCGGCTTGTTTCTGCTTCACGCGACCTGTCTTCGCGGCTTGCCTTCTCTTCTGCCCGCTGCCCTGTTCGCGCGGCTTGTTGCTTCTCTTCTCTAGCTGTTCTTCGTCGCCGCGACCTGTTTAGTTGTCGCAGCGACCTGTTTCCTTCTCGCCGCCTGTTTTCCCCTAGCTGTGCGGCCTGATTCTGTTCGCCCAGCTTGCGACTTGTTGTTGTCGCCGCTGCTTCTTGCTTCCTCTTCTCGTCTGTTCGCTCGGACTTTTCAGTACGCGCGACCTCTTCCCCACTGTGCCTTGGTCTGCTTCCTGGCCGCTAGTGTTCGCGTGGCTTCTTCCCTTTAAACCGCTGCGGTTTCGTGCGGGTTGCTCTCATTTTTTCCTCTCCCCGCAACTTCTCTTCTGCTCGCGCGGTTTCCTATGACTACTTCCGGTTTCTCCACCCCCGTTATCTCCACCACTCCCGCAGCTCTCCTCCACCTACTCCTTCGGGCAACCTTGGCACGCTTTCTAAGCTTGTTGGCTCCAACTATCCCGATTGGATTGTTTCTTTCACCTTTCTTCTTCGCTCTCAGCGCAAGCGTCATCACCTCACCGATAACCCTCCTCCTCGTACCTCGCCTGAATTTGATGACTGGGATGCGAGTGATGCCCTTGTCCGCACTTGGCTCGCCAACAGCCTCTCTGATGAGTGCCTTCCCGTCATTCGCCATGATGAGACGGTCAAGGCCGTCTGGCTTCACCTTGCTGCTCTCTATTCGAAGGGGGGCCAGATGTCCCGCATTTATACTCTTTATGCGGACCTCTTTGCCCGCCCCTCCATGTCTCCTGTTGTAGCTTACCAACAAGTTCAGGCTCTTGGCGCCGAGATACTACAGAATCGTCCCTTCTCCGCGGACTTGGCTGACCAGCCCAAACACTTCCAGGAACTCCTGGTTGTTTGTTATCTTCTCCGTCTTCCCGATTCCTATGATATGATCCGCCAGCAGATTTTGGGTGAGGCGGAATCTCCTACTTTGGATGCCACTGCGGCTCGCATTGCCGCTGTTACTTCGCTGCTCCAACGGCCTCTGTTGGCCTCCCCCCTTCCCAGGACTCTTATGCTCACCAGGCTCAGCGGGGAGGTCCTAGTGGCCGCAGCCACTCCGGCGGGCGTGGTTTGTCCAAGTTCCTCTGCTCTTACTGTGGTCGTACCGCCACTCTGTTGACCGCTGCTGCCAGAAACATCCTCGTCTTCGCCCTTCTGGTGATGCTCCTTCCTCGACCTCTGCCTCCTCTCGGCCGTCTGCCTCTGTGGCCACGACTTCAGGTAGTGCCCACGTTGTTACCCAAGGTAAATGGCTGATTGACTCGGGTGCTACAAATCATATGACTAGCAACCCTCATTGCTTCTCTCTCCTTGAAACGCATGAGCACCTACCCCCGGTTCGTATGGCGGATGGTTCACCATCCCCGGTGCTCGGGACGGGCATGGTTCAAGTCACCCCGTCGCTTCGCTTGGAGGACACTCTCTATGTCCAGAAGTTCCCGTGCAATTTATTATCTGTTACCACTTTATGCCGGCAACTACAGTGCTCTGTCTTATTCACTCCCACTTCTTGTTCTTTTCAGGACCCGAGGACCCAGTGGACGATTGCTACTGGGACTGAGAGCGGCGGCCTCTATTTCCTCGACGATGTTTCTGCTCTGTCCGCCAACTCCTCCTCTACAGATCTGCTTCAATGGCAGCTTCGCCTTGGACATCCTCCTCCTCGGATTCTTCGATAGCTTCTGCCCCACTTACCTCTGATCAGTCCTCCGCTCAACTGTGATGCGTGTCAGCTTGGCAAACATCATCGCTCCTCCTTCCCACCGAAGCAAGGTCGTGGCTCCTCTCTCCCGTTTGATCTCATTCATTCTGATGTCTGGGGTCCTGCTCCTACCCTCACTGTTGGTCGGGTAGTTCCTATTTTGTCACTTTTATAGATGATTTTTCAAGATGTACCTGAGTGTATCTATTAAAAGATCGCTCTGAACTCTTTTTTGTTTGGCAATCATTTTATTTTATGATTAAGAATCAGTTTGACATTTCTATTAAAGTTTTACGCTCTGATAATTCTAAGGAATATCTTAATCATGAGTTCTCCTCGTTCTTTCAACAACATAGTCTTCTTCATCAAACTACTTGTGTTTACACCTCCCAGCAGAATGGGGTGGCGGAGCGTAAAAACCGTCACCTCCTTGATGTTGCTCGTACTCTCATGACGCAGATGCAAGTACCTCGCTCCTACTGGGGCTACGCTGTGCTCCTCGCCTGCTATCTCATCAATCGTCTTCCCTCCACGGTTCTCCACGGCCAGACCCCCTTCTCCATTCTATACCCCTGCAAGGAGCCTTTTCCTCTCCCTCTACGTGTCTTTGGCTGTACGACTTTTGTTCACGCTCCCTCCGCTACCCGCGACAAGCTTTCCCCCAGTTCCACCAAGTGTGCCTTTTGGGGTACTCTACCACTCAGAAAGGCTATTGCTGTTTTGACCCCCTTCTACGCAAGCAATTTGTCTCCGCCAATGTGACATTTTTTGAGAATGCTTCCTACTTCTCTCCTACCTCGTCTCTTCCACCTGATGTCTCTGCTTCTCCACCGCCTCTCTCCGTTCCCTCCACGCCTCTCGACATCTCCCCCCTTCCGTCCTCTCCTCCACCGTCTCCTTCCCTCTCCGTCTCCCCACCCACCCCTCCTCCCTCTTCTCCGACGTCGTCTCTCTAGTCCCGGGCCAGCCTTCTCCGCCACGGACGCTCCGGTCGTTGATGCACCCGTCGACCTGGATCTTCCCATTGCTCTACGCAAGGGGTGCAGACGTGTACTTAACACCCGCTTGCGGCAGTTGTTTCCTATGATCGGCTTTCTCCTTCTCACTGGTGTTTTGCCTTGGCTATCTCCGCTACTTCTACTCCCCGCACCTACCAGGAGGCTCTTGCTATCCCTCATTGGAAATCTGCCATGGATGAAGAGATGGCTACTCTTACTGAAAGGGGTACCTGAACCCTTGTTCCTCCTCCCGTGGGCACTGATGTGGTTGGCTGTCGCTGGGTCTTTGTTGTGAAATTTCGCCCCGACGGCACTGTGGATCGCTACAAGGCCCGGCTGGTGGCCAAAGGCTTCACTCAGACTTACGGCGTTGATTACTTTGACACTTTTTCTCCGGTTGCTCGCCTCAGCACCATCCGGGTTCTTCTCTCTGTGGTTGTTAACCGGGATTGGGCTATTTCCCAGCTTGATGTCAAGAATGCCTTTCTCTATGGCGATCTTCAGGAGGACGTCTACATGGAGCAACCTCCTGGGTATGTTGCTCAGGGGGAGACACGCGTATGCCGTTTGAAGAAGGCCATTTATGGCCTAAAGCAGAGCCCTCGGGCGTGGTTCGACAAATTCAGTGGTATTGTGGCTACCATCGGCTTTACAAGGAGTTCGGCCGATCACTCCTTATTCATTCGCAAAACGGCCTCGGGACTGGTGGTTTTGGCAGTATATGTGGATGATATTCTTCTTACCGGCGATGACCAAGATGGGGTGGACTTGACGAAGAAGCACCTCCGTCAACACTTGGTCACGAAGGATATGAGCTCCCCGAAATACTTTTTGGGGATAGAAATCTCTCGGAAACTTGACTCGTTGGTTCTCTCCCAATGGAAGTATGCCCTTGATCTTCTACAAGAAGCAGGATTGACAGGTGCCAAACCGGCTCGGTTTCCCATGGCTATTGGAGAAGACAAAACGTGGACGGATGACTCGCCTCTTCTATCTGATGTCACAAGATACGGACGTTTGGTAGGCAAACTCATCTATCTCATAGTGACTAGACCCGACATCTCCTATGATGTAGGCAAGGTCAGTCAGTTTATGCAAGCTCCCAGGGAGTGCCATCTTCAGTCTACCTTGAGGATTTTAGAGCATGTCAAAGCAGCACCAGGCAAAGGGCTAATCTTTCAGAAGAATGGTCATCTGAGGGTTGAGGCCTACTCAGATTCAATCTATGCGGATGATAAAGGAGATCGTAAGTCCACATCAGGTTTTTTGTACTTTTGTTGGAGGAAATCTTGTGAGTTGGAAGTGCAAGAAACAGTCTGTTGTCTCCAGATCCAGTGTAGAAGCCGAATACCGGAGTATGGCGTCAACCACGTGTGAGTTAAAGTGGTTGCGAGCTCTCATGATTGACCTAGGAGAGGTCTATGACTATCCTCTTCCTATGTTCTGTGACAAAAATGCCGCTATATACATATCCAGAAATCCGGTCTTCCATGAGAGAACAAAGCATATAGAGGTTGACTGTCACTTCATTCGGCAAGAGATTTTGAAGAAACAGATTTGTACTCCGTTTGTCACCTCTGACAAGGAATTGACAGATATCTTCACAAAGCCGGTCTCTACTTCCTTCTTCCACATTTGTGACAAGCTGGGCATGATTGATATCTATGCTCCAGCTTGAGGGGGAGTGTTGAAGTATTAGACCGGGCGGCCTTGCGGTCTTGTCTGGCGGTTTGTTGACCGAGCGGTCTGGTGGTCTCACTCAGGAGCTTGGAGACCGGGCGGTCTATCGGTCTCCCATTGCGGCTTGTTCTTATCCTGCTGGAGTTGCCGAGCGGTTAACTCATCTGTCTAACCGCGCGGCCTGTGCGGTCTCCTTTATTTCTAGCCGCTCAGCCCTGTACATGTTTAGTCCCACATTGTTTGTTTATACTCTCTCATATCTTCTCCATTCTATAAAAGGGAGGTCATACCTTTATAAATGATATCTTTTTTGGATAATAAAATTTCAATTATTCAAAATTCTATCCGTTTGTTGTTGCTTGTTCGCTACTTTTAACACAGGCCAGTGGTCCCGAAGGTAGGAGCTGGGCAAGGATGGTGGCCTCCGCCGACGGCCGGGAAGGTGGGCGGCGTCCAAGCAGGAGCGGTCGGTGGCCGGATGGCGTGGTCGGCTCGGCCGCCTCCTTGGAAGCACGCCGACGGCCGAAGAGGGGAGGCCGACTTGGCCGTCCCCTTGGCCGCGCGCCGATGACCGGAGTATGGCAGCCGGTTCGACCGCATCCTCGGCCACGCGCCGACGTCCAATGAGTGGCGGTCTGTCACAACCCGCATTTTCTCAGTATTAAAATACTATCAGAGTGAGAGAAAATACGCGATCGTGATGTCACGTCGTATAGGGGACAACAACAGACGTTCAGACAATCCTGTCCTTTCACTTATTTTATAAAAAAGACACATGAATTATGTTTTAAATCATATTTGTATTTTTTAGGTATTAGTGATCGTGTTCCTCGGTCTGGTGGATCAACTAGTCCACGAATGAAAAAGTATAAGTTTATTCAGCGAAAAATACTCAATTTAATTCATTTATTATCTTATATGAGCATAAAGACTCCACATATTTTGCAATGAAAATATGACTTCGATATTCAATATAAGTAAAATTGTAGTTTTATTGCTCTTAAAATAGAATGAATTTCAGTTAACATAGATGTTATATAACTACGCTACAATGTAGCTTTTTATATTTAAAAATACAAAACATACATCCTAACATAAATCCTTTGTAGAGAGCAAGTGCATAGCTAACAGTAGGTAACAACAGTAAAACTATCAAGTAACATAACATCAGAAACTAACACTACGAGCGTCAAAAACTGACACGAACACATAAAAAATAAGTCTAATCTAAAATAAAGAAAGAACTACCTCACTATACTGAGGAGAAAAACAAGCAACAACAAATAGCATCAGCTCTGAAATCATGAACTCTACCACTCAAACCTGTCACTGCTCTGAACCCGAGGTATTCAAAGAAGAACACCTCAGTAATAAATTGCAAGTGGTGGTAAAAGAAACCAAGCAGCAATAACAAACCTATAAGCAGACGGGAACCAAGCGAACAAACTAGTAGCAAAAGTCAGTAATAACCACAAAGAACAACAAGAAATGAACTGGCTAAGCAGTTATAAACTAAACAACCTAAATACTAAGTGTCAAAAAGGGTTATATATAAATATTATTGGATATTATTAGTCAAATTCAAATGAGACGGATCCGCACAAGAAGGGCATCAAAACACCGGGCAAGCCTGAGTGTATGATCCGCAAAAAAGAGAGGTACTATGTCGGGGGAGTAATCACGACGCGCACAGACCCAAAAAACATGACAATGTGCCGAGGGAGTAACCCCAACACGCACAACCCAACAAACATTATATATATGTTTATATGTGTCACATTATAAACTTTTAAATTATGCAGTCGATATCAGACTTAAACCAAAATCTTGACACACGATCGACACGATGACACAAATAGCCTGGCAAGACTCCAAAACTTTCACAACGATGATTTCTAAGTCAAACGATACGCACCAAGTCATTCACAATATTTACGATACTCACTATGAAACAAGTGTTTTACTTGGTCGAAACGACCCGACAATCCAAACAACACAACGAGCAAGTGAGATGACACACAAGGGACACGACGGAAGGCAACAAGGCTTCCGACAAACTGAATTCTGACGAAGGCGACAAGGCTTTCAACAACAAACCTCCGTAGGAATACGACACGACTTCTGATGAGCTTAACTCCGACAAGATCATGATTTCACGAAACGATACATACCAAGCTACTTGACAAAAAGAGACTAACAAATTATAGAGGTAAATCTTCTAAGCAAAATATACTAGCAAATTATCAATTAGTGGTGAGAAAAAGGGGAAAAAACAACCGAAACACCACTTGCCGTGATTTTTTCCTAGGATCATCCTCTGAATCACTTCACGTCGTAGATTGATTCAATCGAAGGCGCGAGAAGGCAAAATCTATAAAAATTTGGCCAAAACAGTGGTTAGGGCCGAAAAGTGAAATGCTAAAAAGTTTACGAAACGGATAAAACTTGCTATGCACGCGTAGCTCTCGTCGAGAGCTTTCCGGACTATGCTCCAGCGAAGATTTCGAGCATCAGAGCTCTGGCGGCGGCCGGAAGGTTTCCGAAATGGCTTCTGGTTCGGCGAGTGAAGGGGGGGGGGGGGGGGGTTCGGTCTCTGTTTTTTTTGTAAGGGAGGAGATGAGTTTGCATATATATATATATATATATATATATATATATATAAATAAATAATGAGTAATAATAATAATAATAATATTATTATTATTATTATTATAAATATTATATTATTACGAATGGCTAAACACACACCGATTCAAACAAGATTCGCACCATAGGCAAAAGCTGGTGCTACGAATCCAACGACGAAGTCAAATCAAAATCCGATAAGCCGTTTGTTGAAACCGAAAACTCGGCCTCTTATGGAGTTCACTCTTGGGGAAGGGGTGATCGTGCACCTACTTCTCTCATGCAAACCAAAACGGGAACTGACATAAGGGCTCGGCGTGGAGGTCCTACCACACACCCGGAAGATCTTACAGCGCTTCCCCTCTCTAGCCAAAGGCCGAGCTAAGACTATCTCAGAAAGTGCAAGAAGACCTGAACACTGGTAAGCATGCCTTCTGAGGTGCCCTTTAGGTCTTATTTATAGTTTTCTGAAGACGACCTGCAAATAGTCAAACCTCCGCTGTTTTGAACAGTTATGTGCAGCCCAACTGGGTCTGCCAACAGCACAACTTCACTGTTCTAACAAGCTATTCGCACCCCTGGCAAGGGCACCCAGGTAATTCTACCTATGAGCCCCACTAGGCAGGTTCCAAGGATCTGGAGGTCGGCTCGCCACAACTCTCCACCTCGTTGAGGCGGACGCGACCTGACTCCCGCAGCTTGCCTTCCCTCCTTGGGTGATTGCGAGCCAGGTCGCCTCAGCCCGCCGACCCTCACTCTAAGGCGGGCTGGCGGCCAGGTCGCCTATGGGAGAGTGGGCTGGCCGATCTAGGACTGTTATTACAGAAGGAATTCCAGAGGCATTGATCTTGCCAAACTTAGGTCGACGAACCTAGGATTCTAACTCACGAGGTCAACTCGAAGGAGGCCGAGCTACGCTTGATGAACAACGAGCTCCATTCAATGAACCCCGGGCGGACGCGGGCTGGGTGGGCCAGCCTGCGCAGCTTGCGTGCCTAGCTTTGGCGGGGGCGGGCTGATTATTCTGAGTTCTCCCGCATGCTGTTCTGGCGCGGACATGTCGTCTTGCTCCGCTCTCCCTGTCTAGTGGACCCACTCGACGAACACGGGGTTGTACACCGTTCTCGAGGTATAATTTTCCAAAGTTTATGGCGAACGCTAATTCTACAAAACTTCAAAAAATGTGACATGTCTCTAACATTGCTCGGATCGCGACGAAACTTGACGGGCAAATATAAAATTAAATAATTGAATTTCCTAACTTAATTTTTTTCCATTTCGATACGAATTCCAAGATTAGGTCGGCTCGACCTAACGGAAGCGAAAATGCACTAATGGGGACGTGTCGTCAACTCCGCGTTAACGTAACACTCTTACATCACTATGACGTCACCAAGAGAATTAAAATAATTGTCGGAAAAATCAGTGACATTACAGTCACCCCTCTAAAAAAGTAGTTTCATCCCGAAACTTGGAACGCAACTCAAAACAAGAGGAGGGAGAGATGAGCTAAAATTTGCTAGATAAAAATACTAATCAGAGAAGACTAGGAGAACAACTGGGATGAGATTATCTCATTGCAGATTCCAATTCCCAAGTTGCACTCCTGACATCCTGATTTTGCCAGAGAACTTAAACCATTGGAATTGTCTTACTTCTCAGCACTCGATCTTGCGTCTCCTAAATACGGACAGGCACTTCGACATACAAGAGATTAGTCTGCAACTGGGGCACCGAGTCAAGGACATGTCGATCACTACGCGTAACTAGCTCACGTGAAACATGTCGTGAACACCAGTGAAAGAAGCAGGCAACTCTGGCCTATAAGCTGACACCCCGATGCGCTCTACAATCTGGAAAGGTCCCACATACCTGGGATCCAACTTATGATTATTTCCATTTCTCTTAATGCCTGACATCGGAGAAACCTTCAGAAAAACCATGTCCCCAACCGCAAACTCCAGCTTAACCCTGCACTGATTTGCATACTTTTCATATCACTGCTGATCTAGTCGTAGCTTTTCACAAATATGCATCACTGAAATGCTCATATCTTCTAAAACTTCTGGACCGAGCAAAGGCTTCTCACCTACTTCAGCCCAAAACAGGGGAGTTTAACAACGCCTCTCATATAAGGCTTCAAAGGGTGGCATCTGTAAACTCTCCTGATACCTGTTATTGTACGCGAACTCCATCAGTGCAAGATATTTATCTCAAGCTCCACCATGGTCCAGAATATAACATCTAATCATATCTTCTAAAATCTGATTCACTCTTTCTGTCTGACCATTAGTCCGATGATGGTAAGCAGTAGAATATCTAAGATCAGTGTCTAAAGCTCCGTGCAAGATTTGCCAGAAATGAGACATGAACTTGGAGTCTCGGTCTGACACAATGTACGTAGGCACACTATGCAACCTGATGACTTCGTCCAGATAAAGCTCAACAATCTTTTCCATATAATAGTCAATCTTGAAGGGCACGAAGTGAGCAGACTTTATCAGTCTATAGACAATAACCCACACAACATCATGTCCTCGAGGAGACCTTGGCAAGCCGGTAATAAAATTCATATAAATGTTCTTCCACTTCCAACTCGGAATATCCAATGGCGTTAACTTACCACCAGGTCTTTTATGATTATTTTTAACACGCTGGCAAGTATAACACTCAGATACAAACTATGCCATATCATTCTTCATACCTGACCACTAGACAATTTGCTTCAGATCTCGATACTTCTTTGTGGAACCAGGATGGTAGACAACACTAGAACCGTGCGCTTCAATACATATCTTTGCTCGAATGTCCTTAATGGCGGGAATACAATATCTGTCGTGGTACTTCAAGGTACCCACATTATTGATCGAAAAGTCCGGTAATTCCCCCTTTCAGTTCTACTTCTGATATGCTGTAGATCGGGATCGTGCTTCTGATGGAGCCTACTAAGCGTAATCCATGAATGCTCTACCACTTCCAAGCTACATGGTGAAGCGCTACTCACAACGGTTATGTCCATCAATAAAAACTCCTCTACTAAGGATTACACGGAGAGGTTAAGGACATGCGCGGGCTTTCGGCTCAAGACATCCGCCACCACGTTAGCCTTGTTGTGATGATAAAGGATATCAACCTTATAGTCCGCAACATACTCTAACCATCTACGCTGACGCAGATTCAGCTTCTTTTGAGTGAAAGCATACTTTAAACTCTTGTGATCCGTATAGATCTTGCACGACATTCCATACAGAAGATGTCTCCACAGTTTCAAAGCATAAATGACAGCAACAAACTCCAAGTCATGTGTATGATAGTTCTTTTCCTGGATTTTAAATTATCTCGATCCATACACAATCACTTTGTCATTCTGCATCAACACACAACTAAGCCCAACTCGGGAAGCATCCACATAAACAACATACTATACTCATTCAATGGTCAAAGCCAAAACTGAAGCAGAACACAATCTCCTCTTAAGCTCCTGAAAAGCTTCCTCACAGGCATCACTTGAAACAAAAGCTGCACACTTCTGCGTGAGCTTGGTCAACAACACAGACAACACTGAAAACCCTTACACGAATCTCTTATAGTACCCTGCTAGCTCTAAGAAACTCCTTATCCTCTTAGGTGTTGAAGGCCTCTTCCAATCTAACACTGCGGTTATCTTTGCTGGGTCCACAGAGATATCATCTTTGCTCACAACATGACCTAAGAAAAACACCCGAGACAGCCAAAACTCACACTTGCTTAGCTTCGCATATAACTTATGCTCCCTCAGAGTAACCAAAACCAAGCGCAAGTGCAAGACATGTTCTTCAGCATTTCTTGAATACACCAGAACATTATCGATGAATATAACCACAAACTAATCCAGAAAGTACTTGAACACTCTATTCATCCTATCCATGAAGGAAAAATGAGCATTCGTTAACCCGAACGACATTATCAAAAACTCAAAATGACCGTATCGGGAGCGAAAAGCAATCCATGAAACATCTGACTCACGGATTCTCAACTGATGGTAGCCAGAATGAAGGTCAAACTTTGAGAATACCAAACTACCTCGCAATTGGTCAAACAAGTCATCGATCCGAAGCAGTGAATACCTATTCTTGATAATTACCTTGCTCAACTCTCGATAATTTATACACAGCCTCATCGATCCATCCTTTTTCTTCACGAAAAGGACTGGAGCACCCCGGGGAGAAGAACTTTGCCTAATAAAACCATACTGCAATAGCTCATCCAACTGGGCACGTAACTCCTCTAATTCACGCGACGTCATGCGATAAGGTGCTTTCGCAATAGGACGAGTACCTGGCTCAAGATCTATAACGAATTCCACCTCTCTTGGGTGGGAATCTAGGAAGACTAGTAATAAAAACATATAGAAACTCTCACACCACATAAATGTCCTCGATACGAGGCACATCAAGTGCAGTTTTCAGAACAAAAACAAAAAATAAGAAAAGACTCACATCCAGACTCTAAGAATTGACGAGCACATACTGCAGAAATAATTGGGGAGTCCTAATGCGACATGCCATACACGCTCAAGGGTTGGCCATTGTACCCTCTAAAATCCAAGCGATTAACCTTGCACTGGATGATAACATCATATCGGGACAGCCAATCCATGCCCAGATCTCGTCGAAATCCACCAGATCTAACACCTTCAGATCTATGAACGCTAGGAAACTACCTAGAGAAATAGGGCACTGCTGAATACCCTGACTTGACGTCACCAAATCTACTGAGGGAAACTTGACGTTAAGAACGTCATCTAACTGATCAACAGCTCAACGATGTCGGTCTATAAAACTCCTAGCCACAAAGGAGTGAGTAACACCTGAATCGAAGAGAACACACACTCAGTAATTCTTTACCTTAAACTCACCTAAAATATTGCGCGCTCAACTAAAAAACAGAAACCTAAAATTTACCTAAAAAGATTGTCAGCTATAACAAAGACTAACCTGAAATCACCTGGGCAGAGGACTGAGCCTCCTCATTTGTCAGCGCATTGAGATTTCCTTTCCCTTATCCACCTATCGCGGGGGCGGCAGTAGAGTCTGCAAAGGAACTGCCTGCAGCGTGGGCTGGGACTGCGGGCAATCAGCCTTCTTATGTCCTTTCTGACCGCACTAGAAGCAAACTCCAGTCTTATTGAAGCAATGAGTCATATTGTGCCCCTTCTTCTGGCAGTAGGTGCAGACAAGATCTCCCTTAGGTGTATCCTGGATCGCATGTACCTGAGACTGCTTCTGCGTGTCCAGTCTCTTGAAACACCTTTCAAAAAAATGGCCTGGCCGGCCACAGAAACTATGTAAGGCCCCCCAACCTTTGCCCGGTCGGGCCGGAGGGGATTTACTTGCCCAAGACGTCGACCCAGTGCTCCTTAAGGGGTAACAACCTACACTACTAAGCACTAGTTGGTCGCCTTGCTCGGCTTGAATAACAACATTCACATCACATCATAGAGTATTACGAAAGCATTAACAGGAAACTAAAACATATATATATAACAATATATATTTAACAGAAAGCGTAAAAGGCCGTAGTCACTATTTATACATGGAGCCGTAGGCTATAATAGTACTACAACTAGCAACTCCTCCCTCTCTCAACTCTACTCGCTAGTACTCATGTATCAAAACTCGGGAGACGATGGGGGTGTATCTGCTTGGGTAATCCTATCAGCGGGAGTGTCGTCCTGCAGTGACTGATCCCTATAGTGCTCCATCTCCTATGAATGGTTATTAAGATAACCGTTAGTCACAGAGCTAAGTGGAATAAAATCTCCTCCCCTGATCCATATCCTGGGGACGAGCGCAAGCACCCAAAAAAATAAAATATCTGAAAGAAGAGAGGGTTAACACAACATTTCATAAATGAGCTAGGAGCAATAAAAAAGTATAGCATGATATAACTGGACTAGCAGCAATAATATACATCAGTTATATTATAGGCTCCACTAGCACAACAACACAGTAGATATTCAAACCTGAACGAACTTCACAGGCCTTCAAGCCACGCACACATCGCAGATATTCACAGCCGCACACAATACCCTATGTCGATATAATATGGACCGTTTCTCTTCAAGCAGGGTAGCGAGCCTTACGGGCCTCACCGATGTGGTCGTCGGTGATAGTGGTCAGTCCTGCAACTTCTGGGGTGGTCGTACCGCACAGCCCAGGACCTAATGTACAAACCCGTGTACTCTTGGATGTGAGCGACATCCGACGATTCAATATTTTGGCCGACCAGCGGAGGAAACCCAATGGGTAAAACAAAATGATCGGTTATCCATGGTACTCATCTCCTTGTCGCCTTGAGTCGTCGAACTTCCCACACCGGTACGAACGGTTTGCGGAAGAAACAGACCCGCCAAGGTTTACCGCAAGCAATTTATAAGCAAACAAGTAAAAATAGTTTTGCTAGCATACACAAGGTCTACAACGGCCTGCCCTACTATACATTAAATAATTCGAGAAATAACACTTGGCTCGACTTTCAACAAGGAGCGTAGGAGCACTTTATTTGGGTCTAATATAGAAGGAACATCTTAACTCCTGTTATCCCCAACTAAGGTTCAAACCTATCAAATCACTGCCCGTCAGGGCAGGACCCGTTCTTAAAATAGTAAATTGCGAAAACAAAAGTGCGGTAATAAAAATTGTTGTTAGTATAAGCGGCATAATTGAAATGCTATAAAGAAATGGAACCAGTAGGACACTGAAGTAGTACTGAATTGAAAGTAAATACTGAAAGGAACTGGACCAGTACGAGACTAGAATAATACTTAAAAGAAATGAACTGAATTGAAAGTAAATAGCCAGGACCAGTATGAGACTGGAGTACTAAAAAGAAAGTACTGAACTAAAATGATTAAATGAACTGGAGTAGTACGAGACTGTAATAAAACATAAAGAAAACAGTTTGTAGTCCAATCATTCCATTCAGGAGACTTCAATTTCATCTCCATTCTTAGGAGATTTAGTTCAGTTCCTTCTCCGTTCTTAGGAGGTTTAGTTCAGTTCCATCTCCATTCTGAGGAGGTTTAGTTCAGTTTTATCTCCGTTCTCAGGAGGTTTAGTTCAGTTCCAGCTCCATTCTCAGGAGGTTTAGTTCAGTTGCACCATTTATTATTACGGCTTAATCCGACTTGAAGAATTTATTAAGGGTTACACCTTTATTATTCATCGAGAATGATTGCACGTACTTTCATTTTTCTAGTCTGTTCAAGTTACCCGAGAGTTTTTATAGCAAAGAAGAACAAGACGCTCAGTGGTTCCACAAAACCTCGGAATACTTGCCTCGATCACTCTTGTTGGTAAAATAATTTGAACTTATTATTTGACTAAAACATGATCGCGCACTCCAATTTTCATTTCGAGAAAATCGGACGCATTGATTTTTGAGCGCGACCCTAGGCTCCATTAAATTGGAAAAAACTCCAATTTTTCTCCCAAGGTTCCCAAATTTTTAATACAACCCTTAGGAAGGCCTACAATGAGCACACAATTTTTCTCAAAATTTTTGATCAATTTTTGGCCTCTAATTGGGTCATTTAAAACTCATTCGGGCTTATAAAAAAACCAAACAATTCCAAAAATTCTCAAATTTTTTGTGGAAAGCCCTTATTGAGGGGAAAAACTTTCATGTTCAACACCTTTTCTCTAGGAGCCTATATATTTTTATAAAAAAAATTCGAAGGTTCTGAATAATAATTTGGTCTGCATATAGCAGATCAAGGCTCATCATGTGACCAGGATTGCGCCAGACTGGGAAAAACCGCCAACACTTCCCCACAGCGGATCGACCACTGATCCGCTATGGGGGGCACATAAGAGGATGCAGGGGAGGGAATTAAGGCTATCACAACAATTCATCTCATTCCGTGAGATGAACGACGGTGATCTCTCCCGCTAGAGAAGAAGGCGGTGGACCTCTGCCACCACCGGCCGGCCACTACCGGACGTTGGCGTCGCCCCCGATCGACTCGTCGAGGGCCGATGAGTTTCTGGGTGGTGGTCTGACGGCCTGTCGTAGCCGGCCACTGCCGGAAATCAAAATCCAAGAGCAGGGTGGCAGTGGCTCTGGTCCCAGCGCCACCACGCCACCCTACCTTTCTGATACTTACTCCGGTCACGAAACCAATCCCCGGCTGGCGTGCATAGCTCCTCTCTATCAGTAGACTGACGTCCTACCGCCGCCGGATCCATAAACAGAGAATACCCTATTTCTCGGGTGCCGTTGGAGCGACAATTTTCGGCGGCACCAGGGCCTTACATCGCCGGGGCAAGACATCCCCAGTTGTTAAGCCCTTTCCCAGTGCCACTACCGGCACTAGGAGAGGCTAATCACCTGAGGCCATTATCCGACCCAAAGTTTGGTCGGGTGGCGCTGGCAGTGCTCCGAACGTCCAAGGACACATGCAAGATGTCAAAACACTTAGGAAGGGTGAGGAAGAAAGTTTCCACCTATGGTGGTGCAGCTCGGGAGGTGCCGACCTGAGCTGTCATTAAGGTGGCAAAGGAGAAGGGCTCGGGTTGGCTTTCCCAGCGAGCTAGGGTTCCGGCCAGGTGGGGGAAGCTCGTTCTGAGCCGGTGAGGGGAGTAGCTGAGGGGTCATGGCCTTATATATGCAAGGAGGAGGAGCCATTTGGCTTAGGGGAGATGTGGGATTATTCCCATTTAGGAGAGAAAGAACCCCTCCCCCTCCAGCTGGCTGGAATACTTGGCACCCATCCAGGGGCCATGATACAGGCCACATGGCTCCATCCAAGGGGATTACTTGGTGGTTTCGGCCTATATGGGGTTTTGCGCTTAAGAAAGAGGGGAGGGGAAAGGTTGTGAGCTTTGGACAAAGGCCCATCCACCAAGCCTTGTTGGTTTGGGTGGCCCAAGAAGTGAGGAGGGCCAAGCCTTTAATTAGGAAGGGAGACGAGGTGTGCAACTCTTTTTAAAAATTCAAAAAATTAAGTTTTTATGGGGGTTTGTCCAAAGTCAATCCTAGGGTGGGTCCCTCATGCTGGTCAAAGTCAAAGTAGGCCCAAGACATCGGGAGTTGGGTCAAAGTTGGGGTGTCGTGCCATAATTTGTGGTGCACGCATTTCGGTGCATCACTATGCTTGATTTGACCACGGGTTGACTATCCGTCATTGAAATTGATCGGAACATACTCGGTTGACTTTGTATTGACCACACGGGTCCAATGCTACTGGCTGGGGTCGAATCGGAGTTTGTTTGCTAATTATCAAAATCTGCGCGTCGCGACGCGCTAAAACAGTTAAATTGCTGATATTCGTCGTTAGACTTCGAGTTGCGACACAACAAGGTTCTAGTGGGTTTGTATTGACTATACGAAGTCATAAGAACTTACAGAACCCAATTGGAGTTCTCTAAGTCATTATCCGGAAATCTCGTTTTTCACGACGTTTTCGCGACGTTTGCGAGGAATGACCCTACTTACCATATGACCTCGAAGTTCAACGAAACGAGTTTCAATGCACTTGTATTGATTACACGAAGCCATCGGAACTGACAGAACTCCAATCGGAGTTTTCTTGCTTTATATACCCTGCTTAGGGTTACCTCTTACCCGAGTGTGGGCTATGGGTAGAGGTTTCGGGTTATTTTTATTGGACCCACTCGGGTTATGTTGGCACAATAAAGTCAGGATGTTACAATCCAATAAAAAAAAGGATTTTCGTCCTCAAACATTTGTTCAAAGTAGGGGAAAAAGAAATAACATACCTGGGAAAACAGTTTCAGGTATTTTTCTCGGACGAGCGCCTATGGTTCCCATGTATACTCATCTCGTCTGTGATTTGACCACAATATCTTGACCATCAGAATGACCTTGTTACACAGATTCTTCACTTTATAATTCCCTAACCTGACTGGTTCAAGCTGGACGTGTTGAAACCGAAAATCGGTCTCCTGTGGAGTTCGACCCTTGGGAAGGGGTGGTCTCGCGCCTACTTCACTCCTGCAAGAAAAACAACAAAGAAGACAAGGAGAAACCGACCCAAGGGCTCGGCGGGGAGGTCCCACCACAAACCCGGAAGATCTCAGAGCGCTTCCCCTCCTTAGCCAGAAGCCGAGCTAAGGTACCCACAGAAAGCACTTGAGAACTGGAGCAGGGAGGCACAGGAAGCATGCTTTCTGGGGTACCCCTTGGGTCCTATTTATAGTTTTTGGAATCTTGACTGCCAATAACCAAAAGAGCTGACCTGAAATTACCAGAAAACCTTGGTTGGGTCTGCCAACAGCCAAACTCTGATGTTCTGAAGGGCTATAGGCAGACCAGCGGGGGCAAAACAGTAAAAAGTACCTCATTCATCCAGGCGAGTTGGGGAGCTTTGACCACCTCGGCAGGTCCTGCTCGCGTACTGTTGCCGAGTTCCACTGCGAGGGCGACGAATGCCGAGCTCGGGCTCAGCCTCTCCACTACCGAGCTCGCCTTCTGCCTTTAGCCCGATCTGTCCGGTTCCTAGCAACCTTGCTCACACGGACACGGGGTTGTACAGGACGGATCTATCAAATTGCAGTTGCGCTGGTGGGGTAGGTAGATGCTTCTCTGGTTACCGAAGAACTCGCTCAAGGATGAGACATGTAACACATCATGAAGATTTCCCAATTCTGGGGGCAGGGCTAATTGATAGGCAACAGGGCCAACACACTCTATCACCTGATAGAGGCCCAATAGCGGGGATTTAGTTTCTTTGCTTCCTCAACCGGGAGACACCATGCACATGCGTAATTTTCAAAAATACCATCTCTACCACGCTAAACTCCACCGATCGGTGCCACACATCATAATATTTGGCCTATCGGCTCTGCGCTTACCACATTCGCTCCTGGATTAGCCGTATTTGTTGGTACATTGGTTTAAATGTACCTGATTTGAAGAAGCCTCACCCAACTCAATGATATACATCAAAATGTATTTGATGTGTTTTTGAGTTACTTGTGCAGGTTAAGTATTTGCAGGACTGAAGCAAAAAGTTTCTAAGTCCATGTGTCGACACCCAGAGGGAAAGTGTCGACACTTAAGAAGACTTGTGTCGACACCCAGGCAAGCAGTGTCGACACTTGGAGTTATTTGTGTCGACACCAGGGATGCTGAGTCGACACCAGACAGAAAGTGTCGACACAAGGAGCTGTGTCGACACTCAGTGAAGTAAAGTGCAGTGAAGCAGTGTCGACACTTAACAGCAGTGTCGACACCTAGAAGAACTGTGTCTACATCAGAAAGTGTCGACATTTGGAGATGTGTCGACACTCAACAAAAGTTAGCAGAGACTAAGTACAAGTGTCGACACCCAGAACAATGTGTCGACACTTAGCTGAAGAGTCAACACTTGAAGAAAGTGTCGACACAAGGAGCTGTGTCGACACTTAGCAAAGATCAGCAAGTTCAACAAATTATTCTAAGTACAAGTGTCGACACTAGGGGATGTGTCGACACTCAGCTGAAGTCTCAACTGAAGAAGAAAGTGTCGACACAAGGAGTTGTATCGACACTCAACAAGTATCTACACTGAAGACATGTGTCGACATCAAGAAGCAGTGTCGACACTTAACAGATTCAACACATGAAGATGTGTCAACACAAAGGAGATGTGTCGACACTTAGAAGAATTCAGCAAAATACTGAAGTACAAGGACTTGTGTCGACACACATTATCAGTGTCGACACATGCAGAAGAAGTAGTGTCGAGATACAGAATCTACAACACAAGGAGTTGTGTCGACACCTTGTAGACTAGTGTCGACACTTGGACAACATGTGTCGACACTTGGTCTATAAGTGTCGACACTTAAAGACAGATAGTCTCGACACTTCTAGACAGTTAGAGAATTTTCAAGAACTGACTGGATGACTTGACAGCTGGCATTCCAGCCGGTCTACAACACCTGTCAGAGTTGTCAGAATTCAGTTATGGACCGGACCAGCCGGTTACCATGAAGAAGGCCTATAAATAGGCTTATACAGTCTACAGAAACTGTTGTTGAGATTGATTGAACACAAGTCCAAGTTCAGATTTAAAAGAAGATCTAAGAAGTTGGAGAGAGAGAGCTCCATCCAAGAAATCAGCGTTGGAACTAGGCTGAGAAGAAGGGTTCAGATTTATTCTGGATCTTAAGTAGCAGAGATCAAGGATCAACTGCAGAAGGAGTCAATCTTATTGAGTTCTACTTTCAAGAAGCTTTGAAGAAAGCTAAGTCAGATTGAGTCCAGCTGAGTTCTTCCAAGAACTCATCAAGAAACTCACAACTCTTCTCTCTCTTTTCTCTGAGTTGTTGAGTCACATTATTATATTCATTTTTTATCTTGTAGGATCCTTAGGGATCTGAGATTGTAAGCCTGAATTATAAAGGCTGAGGGTAGGAGAGTTAAATCTCTGAGTGTAGGCCTTGGTGGCTGAGTGTAGGCCTTGGTGGCTGAGTGTAGGCTTGGTGGCTGAGTGTAGGCCTTGGTTAGCTGAGTGTAGGCCTTTGTGGCTGAGTGTAGGCTTTGTGGAAAAGCTAAGTTGTAGGGCCTTGGGCCTGAGGTGTAGGAGCCTGTGTTGGGTTCTGAGATAGTGCAGAAGTTTGGCCGAATCTAGTATACTGCTAGATAGGCGAAGGGGGAAAGTGGATGTACCCAAAGCTTGGGGAACCACTATAAAACTCTGTGTCTGCTGTGATTGTGATTTACTGTGAATACTGTGTGATTGCTGTGCAATAGTAGATTAGATTCTGTGATAAAAACTGATTGCTGCCATAAAAAGTTAAAAAGAATTTGGTCACCTATTCACCCCCCCTTCTAGGTGTTTAGGTACTATATCTTTCAAGTGGTATCAGAGGGAGGTTCCTCAAAAAGGACTAACAGTCTGAGGAGATCCTGATTGGCAGATTCAATCTAAGTCAAATTACAGATTCAAGAAAATCAAGAACCATGGGTTCCACAGATAATTACAAGGAATTGGGATCCATGAAATTACCTATATGTAGGAAAGAGATATTTGGGATCTGGAAGGAAAGGGTAAGGCTATTTATGGAAGCCTCAGACCCTAGGATTTATATCACAGTCAAAGAGGGGCCATATGTGCCCATGAATATATCAGTTCTAGATGCAAATCAGAGAACACCAAAGGATTTCTCTGAAATGACAAAGGATGAGATTGTCCTAGCCACCATGGACAAAAGGGCTCAAAACATTATAGTGAGTGCCATAGATGATGCAACTTTTCAGAATCTTATACACTGTAAGACATCCAAAGAGATGTGGGATACTCTTATTGTGTATATGGAGGGTTCTGAAGAAGTAAGGCAAGATAGAAAATTCTTGCTAAATCAAGAGTATGAAAGTTTTAGACAAGGAAAGGGTGATAGCATAACTGAGTGCTATAAGAAGTTCTATATGATAGTGAATGAACTCATGTCTTATGGAAGAGAGTTCAGTAATTATGAACTAAATGACAAGTTCTAAGGTCCCTAACTAAAGATTGGGACACCAAGATCTGTGCCATTAGAGAAATGGCTAAGTTGGGAGAAATTCCTCCACCTACACTGTTTGGCAAATTGTTGTCATATGAAATGCAGTTGACAGTGAGGAAAGAGAGGAGAAATCAACAAGAAATGAACATAAGGAAAGAACAGTAGCTTTCAAGACAGAAGCCCCCAGAAAGTACAGAGGTAAGTCACCAACTCCACCTCCAAAGGTTGTTGAATCAGAGTCAGATGAGTCTGTTAACACAAAGTCTGAAAGCAGTGAAAGTGATGAAGATTTTGCTGCCTTCACTAGACATTTTCAGAAGTTCTTGAAGAAGAAACAGTGGAGGTCAAGGCCTTCTACTTCACAGGGAAAAGAAGACTTATATCAGAATAAAAAGGCTTCAAAGAAGGACAGGAAGAGGACTAAAATCTAGCAAGGCAACTGTTTCAAAAATAGTGTGCTATTGCTGCAATAGACAAGGCCATGTTGTTGCAGATTGTCCAGAAAATAGAAAGGAGTCTAGTGACAGGAAGAAGACTCATTTCAAAGGCAAGAAAGAGAAGTCTTTTGTTGCCAAAAAGGAGAAGACTCTGTCAGATATTTCTTCTTCAGAAACTGAGTCAGATGCTGAGGCATACATAGGGCTGTTTGCTGAAGAAGAAGAAGAAGAGTTCATGAAGATTATGGAGTCTATATATGAGCAAGAAGACTGTCAGTGCCAAGGATGATGGCATTGACTGAAAATGACAAAATCCTGGAGCAGCCAGGACCCAGTAAGGTACAAAGATCAACTTTATGTTCAGTTTCTTGTGCCAGTACAGAATCAGATTCATCATCATCTAGTGATGAGAGTGTATCTGAGTCTGAAGAAGATATTCATCAACTGATAGTGAATATAAAGTACTGTTGCAAGCTTATAAGAAGAGCAAGTCCCTAGCCAAAAGTCAGGCAAAGGAAATTGCTGATCTCAAAGCTGCTGCAACAGAATTTGAGAAGTTATTTGATCAAAAGCTTAATGAGATAGCCAGACTGAAGCACATAACAGTGATTCAGATGGGAACTATAACATTTAAGAATGATCAAATCAAGAGTCTGGAGATTAATCTTCAGAAGGAGAAGGACTTAGTTGCTAGGTTTTCTAAACATAAGTCAGTCTTACCCATAATGATGAATTTGTTCATCACAAAGGTAAAGCTGGACTAGGCTTTACTAGACCTGCAAGGACTGAGCAGTCCAAAGTCCAAGTCCAAGGGCAAAGCCCCAACACTCAACAAGTCAGCTGTAGATAAGACACAAAGACAGTACCTAAGCAAAGGTACAATAAGTTTGAATGTTGGTGCTCTGGCAAGGTTGGCCACTTTGCAATGGACTGTTGGCACAATGCTAGTACAAAGTGTGTAGCAAACTACCTGTTGGAAAGCCTACAGGTAGCTTTGTCAGGATGCAAACTAACAAGTACCAAGGACCAAAAAATTCTTTGGGTTCTAAGGTTCACTAATCTGTTTTGCAGGTGAGTCCAAGTTGTCATGCCCCAATACTGGACAGTGGATGTTCCAGACATATGACTGGAACTAGGGGACTACTAAGGGACTACATTCCAATCAAAGGTGGTCCAAAAGTAACCTTTGGTGGTTCTGAAAAAGGAATCATCAAAGGATTTGGTAACATTTCTAGCAACTTGGTTACCATTACTCAAGTGGCTTATGTTAAAGGGTTGAAACACAACCTAATAAGTATAAGTCAATTAAGTGATATAGGGTATGACATCTCATTTGTGAAAAATGGTTGTCATATAAAGAGGTCAAGTGATCAAGAGATCATTTTGACATGGTTATAGGAAGAGGAATGTCTACTGCCTAGACATTCTGTGTGAGACCAATGGTTCTCAAGTGTGTATTGTAGCAGATGAGAAAGTTTCTCATTGTGTCAAATGGCACAAGAGGCTAGCTCATCAAATTACAAGACAATTGGCAAACTCTTTAGCAAAGAGTTAGTGAGGAATGGTCCTCAAGTTAAGTATGTTAAAGATGGTATTTGCTCAGCTTGTCAAAATGGCAAGCAGACTAGATCCACCTTTAGAAGCATAGAAAACAAAGATGCTGTGAGGTGTTTATACCTCTTGCATATGGATCTCTTTGGTCCAATGCCAGTTCACGCCTAGGTAGGAAGGTCTATACCTTTGTAGTTGTAGATGACTACTCAAGGTTTTCCTGGGTGTTCTTCTTAAGACAGAAATCTGAAACACCTAATGTCTTCTATAGCTTTGTCAAGCAAATTCAGAATGAACTAGACAGTACAGTGGTCAAGATTAGAAGTGACCATGGTACTGAATTCAGTCTGAGAGTATGCAAAACTATGTGAAGACTTTGGGATATTCAAGAGTTTTCTTCACCAAGAACACCTCAGCAAAATGGCATTGCTGAGAGGAAGAATAGAACCTTGATTGAGGTAGGTAGAACCCTATTAAGTGATACATCACTACCAGAATATTTCTGGGCTGAAGCAGTTAATACTGCATGCCATGTTATAAATAGGGCTACCATCACTAAAGGCCTCAACAAGACCCCTATGAGGTTGTGAAATGCCGGAAACCAAACCTATCCTACTTTAGGATCTTTGGTTGCAAATGCTTCATACTTAACAATGGTAAGTCTTACTTGACCAAGTTTGCTGCCACGTCACAAGAGGGAATTTTTGTTGGGTACAGCAACAACAGTAAGGCTTATAGAGTCTACAACTTGTCTACTCAAGTTGTAGAAGAGACTGTACATGTAGTATTTGATGAGGCTAAACTTATTAACAATGAGTTGTCTAGTAGTTATGCAGCCCCACAGGTTTAACAAAGAAGATGGACAGCTTACTATAGAAGAAGTACCTACTACAAGACAGCAAGTAGAAGACAGTGGCTGTTGTCCAGGGGGGAGAACTACATGTACCAATTGCTGATGAAGTTCAAGGAGTACAACATAATGGAGATGTTGAAGAGGTTCAACCAGAAGACAGGATGCCTTCAGCCAATAGGCACCTTAGAGATCATCTAGTAGAGCAGATTATTGGAGATCCAAGACAAGGGGTACAAACAAGGAGCAGAAATCAGAATGCAGCAATCTACTCCAGTTTTCTATCTCAAGTTGAACCAAAGAAGTTTGAAGAAGCCATACTAGATCCACAATGGACTGAAGCAATGCAAGAAGAGCTTAATCAGTTCAAGAGGTGCAAGGTCTGGGAACTTGTTCCTAACCTAAAGACCACAATATAATAGGAACCAAGTGGATCTACAGGAATAAGATGGATGAACAAGGGGTCATCATTAAGAATAAAGCAAGACTGGTTGGCTAAAGGATATAGGCAGGAAGAAGGTATTGACTTTGATCAAACCTTTGCTCCAGTAGCCAGACTGGAAGCCATAACGATGTTTCTTGCCTATGCAACCTTTCAAGGATTCAAGGTTTACCAAATGGATGTCAAGTCAACACTTTCTGAATGGTAATCTTAAAGAGGAAGTCTATGTGGAACATCCCTCAGGTTTTGTTGATTCAACTTTACCTAATCATGTCTATAGACTTAGGAAAGCTTTATATGGGTTAAAGCAGCCCCTAGGGCTTGGTATGAAACCATATCTAGTTTCCTCATTGAGAACAAGTTCTCAAGGGGGAAAATAGATAAGACTCTATTCCTTAGGGAATCTAGAGGCAAAGTTATACTAGTCCAAATATATGTAGATGACATTATATTTGGGTCTACTGAAAGTAGTCTTTACAAAAAGTTTGCAAAACTGATGCAAAGTCAGTTTGAGATGAGTAGTATGGAGAGCTGAAGTTTTTCTTGGGTCTCCAAGTTAAACAGACTGAGAGTGGTTTATCCATATGTCAGTCCAAGTTCACCCTAGAACTCATAAGGAAGTATGGTATGGATTCATCCAGCACCATGAAGACTCCTATGGGGTCAAGTATGTCTCTTAGCAAGGATGATGCAGGGAAACCTGTAGGTGAAACCTTGTATAGAGGGATAGTTGGCTCCCCTATTATACTTGACTGCAAGTAGACCAGATATCATGTATGCTACATGTGTCTGTGCAAGGTATCAAGCCTGCCCTAAAGAGTCTCATTTGACAGCAGTCAAAAGGATATTGAGATATCTAAAGGGCACTCCCTATCTAGGCCTCTGGTACCCTAGGAATGGGGATTTTGAACTAACAGGTTATTCAGATGCAGACTTTGCAAGATGCAAAGAAGATAAAAAAAGCACTACTGGAACCTGTCAATTCCTAGGTGGAAGACTAATTTCATGGAGTAGCAAGAAGCAAACAAGTGTGGCTATCTCCACTGCAGAGTCAGAATATGTGGCTGCAGGAAGTTGCTGTGCTCAACTTCTGTGGATACAGCATCAGCTAGAGGACTATGGAATTCAGGTAAGTAGAACTCTACTCTTTTGTGATTCTACTAGTGCTATTTCAATAGTTAATAACCTGTATCCCATAGTAGAACAAAACATATTGAAATTAAATATCATTTTCTTAGGGAGCATGTAGAAAGAGAAGATATTTTACTTGAATATGTTAGAACAGATAATCAATTAGCTGATATGTATACTAAGCCCCTAGAAGAAGCTAAGTTCAATAGGTTTAAAATTGAACTAGGAATGATAAACTTAGAGTAAGTTTACAGAATTGGAAATGGCTAAGTAAAAAGGTGTCGACACATAGAGATTTCTGTGTCGACACAGGTAGTAGGTGTCGACACTTCAGGAAAAGGGTCGACACATCTAGGAAGTTGTGTCGTCGACACTTCAGAATATTAGTGTCGACACATGTCAAGTAGGTGTCGACACATCCAAGATGGTGTCGACACTTAAGTTTTACTCAGTATTCTCTAAGTAAAGTCTAGACTAAATGTCGAGTTGAGTGGTGTCGACACATAAACAAGTGTCGACACATATAATCTGTTGACTAAACTTGTGTCGACACATATGTGTCGAGACATTATAAGTCAGTGTCGACACTTATTGCCAGTGTCGACACAATTTAAGTTAGCTGTCCCGCCTGTTCATCTTCAAACTAGAAAGGTATAAATAGAATTTTGCCTTAGTTGTCGACACGCTTTCAAAGTTTCGAGACCAAAACTTCTGTGTCGACACCTCTCTTCTCTCAAGACACATTCTACAAACCTAATGGCGCCTAAGCTAGAGGAGAACGTCAACGAAGGATACGAGCTGGTGCGCAATGCTTTCAATGATATGATCAAGAAATCCAGACTGTCGTAACCCTAGTAGCCGATTCAGGATTAGAATATCTTGTTTCTGAACCTACAAAAATCTGGAAGAAAGAGGTACTCGAATTCCTCAATGGAGCCAAGATAGACGAAACTGGATTCAAGATCAAATCCAGGATTCATGGTGAGAAGGTGAAGGTATCACCTAAAAGTCTGAGGAAGATCCTACAGTTGCCAAGAACTAAAGAGGATGATGAGGTTACTGCTTCAAAGACCAGGGAAGCTCTAACCTGGTGTGGACTGGATCCTAAGATGAAGCTTGGATCAGTGTTTCTTAGAAAGGGCATGAACAATCAAGGGAAATTCCTTTCAGAGATTGTTGGCAAAGTCATACTCAGTAAGCCAGGAGGGCATGACAGAGTGTCTGCCTATATGTTTAGTATTATGACAAGGATAATCTTCTCTCTGAACGCTGACTGGTCTGTTATAGTGTTTGAGAAAATCAAAGAAAGCTTGAAGAAGCCCAATCTAGGCAGGATCATAAGTCTATACCTTGCTGGAAGTATTCTAGAGGTAATGAGTACAGCTGCTGGAACAAAATAAATCATATGAGAAAAATGGACATGAGGTTGTTCTCTAGATGGGACATGGTGTTGACTAAGAAATGCCAACCCCTGAGAAGATTGCTCCTGAAAAAGTATCACCTCAAAGGAAGAAAAGAAAATAGCCCCAGTGGCTCAAGTGTCCACTAGCAGCTCTGACAGTGAAGAACAAGTTGTCTTCACACCAGATGAGAATGAAGAAGTGCCTGCTGTGAAATCTCCTGCTCCTCAAGATGATGCTGAAATCCAGGGGGAGCTACCACAGCTAGCCCCATGCACAAGGATCAAAGCAGGGGGAGCTTCCAGTTGTAGATGAACCCACTACACTGGAAAGTGAACAAGCAACCAACAACAATACTAGAGGTAATCACTGAACTAAATACTTTGGATTTTCCTATAGAGATTCTGATTTGTCTGATGTTCATCAGCAAATTCAGCAGGATAGCCAAGTTCCAGATGCTGTTATAAAAGACACATCTGTTGTAGTAGAAATTGTTACTGATCCAGTGGTTGAAGAGCCCAGAATTCTCCAGCTCATTCTCCACAAGAGTATACATGGAAGATCTTTTCTTAAATCTAGATCAAGAAAGATTTGGAAAAGACACTACTGCTGCTGAAGGAGAAATGCTCCAGTTGAGGGGGAGCACATGCAAATTCTGGAAGAGCCTATAAGGCAAGAACCTGAGACAGCACCAGATGTGCACACTGAAAGGCCCCAAGCCCTAAGGAGAGGGTTGAAGATTAAATGCTAGCTCCTCAGATCTGAAGAAGATGAGGAGGCTACCAAGGCAAAGCAAAAGAAATTTAGAAATTTTATGTATCAAAAGAAGGAGTCAAAGTTATAAGAAGGCCTTACAATCCATAGCACCACAGCCTATAGCACAGCCAGCTCCAACTGTTGATTATAGTGCACTGATGGTTGCTATGCAGATTAAACTTGATGAGCAAGGCAGGCCATAGAGAATATGTGGATGAAGGGCAGAAGTCACTCCAGTTTGATCTAGCCCAAGACATAAAATCTATCAGGTTGAAATAAACCAAATAAAAAGGAGATGACTGAATGTTTCCACAAGGGTGGAAATGCAGTGGTATATTTGGCTACACACCAGGAGAAGATAAAAGCCCAAGTGGATGACATAGTTGTGAAGCAAGGTTATGTACTTGAAAATTAACTCAGGATGAATGACAATCTGACAGCATCTCATAATGCAATTGTAACAGAATTAAAGAATATAGGTGCTGGACCTTCTAGCTCTACTGCTGCTGTTAAAGCTGAATTTGACAAAGTATTCCAAGAAGAAATCACTGCTGTTAAGACTGCTATCCAAGCCTCCCAGAAGGCCATATCTGAACAACTTCAAAAGCTCAAACCTTTCTTTAAAGATGAAGTCAGATACTTGGATAATCAAATCAGATTTCAGAAGGATGATGTCAGAGATCACATGGCTAGAGAAGTCATAAAAGGGGAGAGAGTGTTAGTCAAGGCAGCTCTGACCATGCTAAGTGGATATCAAATTCTATCAGAGCAACTCTGGATATCCCCTCTGTGTGATGACAATGATGTTGCTGAATCTGGAATTAACCCTGCCTATCTTGGAGGTGAGCAACCAGAAGTAGCTCAAGTCATTTATCCTCCTCCAGATTTTGAAATGGTGCAAGCTGATATTCATCACATGTACAGCCCAACTGAAGGGAAGCCCAATGTCATTCTAGAAAAGTGGTTCAGCCTATTTCTGAAGCTATGCAAGAGGCACTGCAGCAAAAGAAGAGACTAGATTGTCTAAGAAGAGGTTAGGGCACAAGCTGAACAAAGACCAGACTTTGAGCAGTGGAGCCCTACCTCAAGAAACATTATATTGACTGCCTGGAAAGCTGCCCAAATAATGTGCATGACAGGAACAAATGGTTTCTGAGGCTGAATGGAGAAAACATGAGACTAGACAGGAGGCAATAGTCCAATAAGAAGGAAGGCCAAGATGGGAAAGCTACCTCCTTAGCTCAGGAGACCTAGCAAGTACTTTCTAAAGCCATACCATTATTTGAAAGGCAGAAGATTAAAGAAGAAGAGCTTAAGAAGAAAGACTTGAAAGGCAAGAAGCATGCTGATGCTGAAGTTGCTGATGCTCCTGTTCAAGCCAAAGTTCAAGCTGGAAAAGGATAGTGATTAAGGAGCCAGAACAGAAATAGAATTAGAATTTTCTTAAAGATTACTTTGAAATCTTTTTGATGTAAAACATCTGTAAAATGAATATGACAGATATTAGAACAATGTGTTATATGTTAAATCTATTTCATATTTGTTCTGTAATGATGTCTATGTTATTTCATATTGTTCTGTGATGATGACTATGAATACATGTGTGATTGATACATGTTTATGTTACCCTGCTGTATATAATCCTGCTTTACATCATTTTGTAATTTAATTATGAATGGTGTATATCATTGACTAAGGGTTATGACTTCTCCAAATAGGGGGAGATTGTTGGGTACATTGGTTTAAATGTACCTGATTTGAAGAAGCCTCACCCCAACTCAATGATATACATCAAAATGTATTTGATGTGTTTTGAGTTACTTGTGCAGGTTAAGTATTTGCAGGACTGAAGCAAAAAGTTTCTAAGTCCATGTGTCGATACCCAGAGGGAAAGTGTCGACACTTAAGAAGACTTGTGTCGACACCCAGGCAAGCAGTGTCGACACTTGGAGTTATTTGTGTCGACACCAGGGATGCTGAGTCGACACCAGACAGAAAGTGTCGACACAAGGAGCTGGTCGACACTCAGTGAAGTAAAGTGCAATGAAGCAGTGTCGACACTTAATAGCAGTGTCGACACTTAGAAGAAACTTGTGTCTACATCAGAAAGTGTCGACACTTGGAGATGTGTCGACACTCAACAAAAGTTAGCAGAGACTAAGTACAGTGTCGACACCCAGAACAATGTGTCGACACTTAGCTGAAGAGTCAACACTTGAAGAAAGTGTCGACACAAGGAGTTGTGTCGACACTTAGCAAAGATCAGCAAGTTCAACAAATTATTCTAAGTACAAGTGTCGACACTAGGGGATGTGTCGACACTCAGCTGAAGTCTCAACTGAAGAAGAAAGTGTGACACAATGAGCTGGGTCAACACTCAACAGTATCTACACTGAAGACATGTGTCGACACCAAGAAGCAGTGTCGACACTTAACAGATTCAACACATGAAGATGTGTCGACACAAAGGAGATGTGTCGACACTTAGAAGAATTCAGCAAATACTGAAGTACAAGACTTGTGTCGACACACATTATCAGTGTCGACACATGCAAAAGAAGTAGTGTCGAGATACAGAATCTACAACACAAGGAGTTGTGTCGACACCTTGTAGACTAGTGTCGACACTTGGACAACATGTGTCAACACTTGGTCTATAAGTGTCGACACACTTAAGATAGATAGTCTCGACACTTCTAGATAGTTAGAGAATTTTCAAGAACTGACTGGATGACTTGACAGCTGCCATTTCAGCCGGTCTACAGCACCTGTCAGAGTTGTCAGAATTCAGTTATGGACCGGACCAGCCGTTACCATGAAGAAGGCCTATAAATAGGCTTATACAGTCTACAGAAACTGTTGTTGAGATTGATTGAACACAAGTCCAAGTTCAGATTTAAAAGAAGATCTAGCTATCAAGTGAAGATCTAAGAAGTTGGAGAGAGAGAGCTCCATCCAAGAAATCAGCCGTTGGAACTAGGCTGAGAAGAAGGGTTCAGATTTATTTGGATCTTAAGTAGCAGAGATCAAGGATCAACTGCAGAAGGAGTCAATCTTATTGAGTTCTACTTTCAAGAAGCTTTGAAGAAAGCTAAGTCAGATTGAGTTCCAGCTGAGGTCTTCCAAGAACTCATCAAGAAACTCACAACTCCTCTCTCTCTTTTCTCTGAGTTGTTGAGTCACATTATTATATTCATTTTTATCTTGTAGGATCCTTAGGATCTGAGATTGTAAGCCTGAAATTATAAAGGTTGAGGGTAGGAGAGTAAAATCTCTGAGTGTAGGCCTTGTGGCTGAGTGTAGGCCTTGGTGGCTGAGTGTAGGCCTTGGTGGAGAGTGTAGGCCTTGGTGGCTGAGTGTAGGCCTTGTTGCTGAGGTAGGCTTTGTGGAAAAGCTAGTTGTAGGGCCTTGGGCCTGAGGTGTAGGAGCCTGTGTTGGGTTCTGAGATAGTGACAGAAGTTTGGCCGAATCTAGTATACTGCTAGATAGGCGAAGGGGAAAGTGGATGTACCCAAAGCTTGGGGAACCACTATAAAACTCTGTGTCTGCTGTGATTGTGATTTGCTGTGAATACTGTGTGATTGCTGTGCAATAT